>JAULJZ010186035.1:0-21677 GCA_032270985.1 Heliamphora pulchella | reverse complement strand
CTAAAGCATATAACCAGTGTAGTCCGAGAGCCAGATGGGCCAAAATTAGGTTGACCCTACACACGAACGTGAAGGCTAAATTTGGATTGTGAGGTCCTACATAATCTGGCTGTCTGACTAGCATGAACTTCACCCAATACATCCCATTACTGTATCAGCCCTGATAAGACTCGAGTTCGCTCAAGCCCCAAGACACGTGTGGGCCAGGCTTGGACCTTAGTTACGGACTTACATACTGGCCCGAACCCAACACAATGGCTTGAACCTAATAAAAAATAAAAGAAATAATAAAAATAATTTTTATACTAGGATTATGTATAGAAAATAAATAATAGTGAAAAAATATAATTATAATAAGTTTTTTTTATAAACTAAAATAAATATAAGAAACACTTTAGCATATTATTGTTTATTATGTATAAAAACAATAAAAAAATAAGAACAAATGTAACAAAAATAATTTATTTAAACTTGCACTGGAAATAATATTGCTTTTTATTGAATAATAATATCTTACATTTAATCAATATTTTATTATGTACAAGAAAAGGCAAATGTATAAAAACTAAATAATAGTAAATAATATAATGTGTTAGACTATACTCGGGTTAGTCTATGCATTAATCATAACATATAAGACCCAGTTCTTTTTTATTATAATAAATAATATGATGTGTTTATTAATTAATTTTAGTTGATTATAAATTGCTAAATATATGTATATTATCATATGAGTGATGATCAGGGATTCGGTAACTCTCGTTTGAATTTTGAGAAAATTTGTCGATATGTGTGGAGACTCGTGAATTTTAATTTGGTGATAATTTTAAAATTTAATAATTTTTAAAAAATTAATTTTGAATTAATTTAAATTTAAAAATATTAATTTTAATATCATTAATACATGAATATGAGTTAAAAATACATCATAAATTAAATTTTAAATTTAAAATCAATTTTGGGTAGAGGTGACCCGTGACCCCACCCCATGTATCTTCTCATGGAAGACTTGAAGACTTCTTCGGTTCTTCCTCATTTTCCCTCCAACGTGCCTCTCTCTTCTCTCCTTCATCTCTTTCTCTCTCCAAGACTCCATTGTTGGAGAAAGTGAGCACTCTTGATTTCCCTCCCATTTTTGGCGCTCTTAGAGTTGGATTTTGGCAATGCCACAAAGACGAAAATCGATCTACTCGACGAGGGCTTCGCATTTATCCGAACGGATTTTGATTTCACGTTTCTGGGGGTTTTCTCAGCTGATTAAAGCTTCGGATTTTTAACCCAAACGGTAGGATTCTAGACTATCTCGGTTTAAATACTTGATTTAGGTGATTTAATGCATTTTTGGTTGTTTAAAATGGCATGAGAGTGATTATCCATGCTTAAAACCCTAGATTTAAAGCATGAGATGTATGATTGTTGGATTAACAGAGTTGTATGGTTGGATAAATTGATGTTCAAATTAATTTTTGAAAACAAGAAGGATTTATGAAAATGGTACAAAAGTGTGAATTTTGTTGATTTATGAGCTAACCTTGAGGGTTAGGTTTTAATTTCAAGAATTGGTTGAAATTGATTAAGATTGGTAAATGTTATAGTTTAATCCATGGGTTTGGATTGTACGATCATGTGGCCTAAAGTGAAGAAGTCTTATACTTTGATTTTTGAATCATGTACCTTGGTCTATGGAATATTTGTAACCAAGTTTTGGATCATGTAACTTTTGTGGGATCATGTAATTCATGGTATATAAATTTTGTACTCAAACTCTTGGATTGTAAAAGCTTGAGGTCAATGTTGTATATTTTGCATGTTTGAATGAGAGTTGAAGTTGTTCATCGGTTTGGGAGTTGGATTTTATATTTTGGTTATATGAAATCATTATTGATTCTCATGGGAGGCTTTGGGTGCGTGTTGATTATCTTTCCATGGTTTTAAATTGGTTTTTGAACCATGTTTGTTATCCTAAAACTCTTTCCTTTTGAAAATCTTGGTTTGGGAATTGGGTTTCAAAAATAGGATTTTGCTGGGTACATATCGAGTAAGGGACCTGGGTCCGCTCGAGCGGCTTATTATCCGAGAGGGACCCTTTTATCTTGGTCAAGTGGTTGCTCAAGCGGTGGTAGGTCCGCTCGAGCGGACTCACCCGGGCAAGATTGTGGTTTTTGTTTTATTAAATAGAAAGTATTTTTTCATTCGGATTCCATTTTGGGACACTTTTTTGATAAAATTGAAGTCTCGGGAATCTTCTTTTCAATAGTTTAACTCTCCTTTCGAAAATCGTTCCGATTTAAATGATTTTGTTGAGAAGAATAGTAATAAATCAGTTTTTTATTAAAGGTTTTCATGGAGCGTGATCTAGCTTTGTGAGTTTTCATGAGTGGTTCAAGTGCCTCAGTTTTTGGGAGCGAGACAAAACATGTTCTCCAAAAATTATTCAAAAGTAAACTTACATAACTCCATAATAAAATTTTCTGAGAGATATAATTTCAACAAAATACAATCTCTTAACACAATAGATACCTCCAAAATGAATCTCGAAATCCAAGTGCAACTAATGCCACCGAGTGTCTGCCAAAGAAAATAGAAATAAATAATGTTTATTTAATAGATACAACAATTATAAAAAGCAATATCATGTAATTTCTTATTTTGGTTGAATCTTTTACATTTTTACCAGTAAAACTCTAGCTATACTTGGTGGTTGTTTATGTTTTTGCCTTGTCAAATGACACTTTTTGTTAAGTTGTCCACATTTTTAGCTTTGAAATTCTAACCTGGTGTCCCGTGCCATCGACTTCTATAAGTTTGTTTGGACTAGTGCGAGGTGGTTGTGCGGTTCCCTTGGATGATCGTTGGTTGTTTTATGTTTTCACCTCCTGAACGACACTTTTTCATTAAGTTATTTAAGTTTTTAACTATAGAATTCAACTTGGTATTGGAATTGCGTGTCGTCGACTTTCATAAATTTATTTGGACTAGTGCGAGGTGCTCGTGTGATTCCCAAGAATGTTACGTGGTTGTTTTGTTTTTTCTCCCCGAACGTCACTTTTTTGTTAAGTTTTTTTTATATACATTTTTAGCTATAAAATTCTACTCAGTAGGAATCGCGTGCGGTCCATTTTCAAAAGTTTGTTTGCACAATTGTTGATGAAATTGAAGAAAGCCCTATCTGATCTAAATCAATACATGTGAAATCAATTTGGTACACAAGGGAATGCGGCGACGGCGACGACGATGACGAGGGCTTCCGGTGACTACGGCAAAGAGGGATTGCAGCGACTGTTGCTGTCAGCGACCTTTGCTGGTAGCGACGGTTAGTTGTGTGGTGACGACGGGTTGGAATTGGGTCGCGACGACAATGGCTTGAGGACTGGAGCTTGCAAAGCTTGAGTGCTAGGTAAGTGGGGATAGTGAATTAGGATTCTAACATTAGGGTTTTCCCATGAATAGGATTTTTTAAACTTCTTCACCGAAAGTTACCAGAGTACTAAACGATGACATTTTACTTTAAAACGACCTTAGCCAACCAAATATTTGGTCGCCCAGTCATTTAACCACTCTCGACCAAATTAAATTGGTCACCAACTGATTTTAACTTTTGCTGAGCAAAACTTTGGTCGGCAAAGTATTAATGATTTATTTTCAACTATCATCCCAAACTTTCGACAACTAACAATAATTGTGGTCGCCAAAAGTATAAGTTCCACGGAGCAAAATTAATTTTGATTGCCAAATGTATACCATTTTTCGACCAGAATTTATTTGGTTGCCTAATGATTGTCCTTTATCGATCAAAATTGATATGGTTGCCAAATGGATAACCTTCGCCAACCAAAATTTATTTGGTCGCCAAAAGTGAATGGTTATTTTTTTAGTGTTATTGGATTTTCTCTAAGATTCTCTATTTTGAAAAAAAAAAAAAAATAAGTATACTCTCAAAGTATCGATTATGTGACATTGCGTATATGATATTTTAAACTTAATTTAATTATTTGGCTAGAAATGTAAACAAAAAAAAAATTTTAATTAGTTGCCAACTAGCCTCTAAGTGGGTCATCATTTATATTTACCAATTAAAAAAATGTGCACCAACATTGTTCCATCTAGGGCATTTTTTATTATTGTTAAGATTTTTAGACCTCTGATTTTTGTTATTTCATGTTTGGCAAATTTGTGACAAATGTTCATATCTTATTCTTTGATATTTGACACTTGTTCTACTGAAGATATGCTTGTGTATTGCAGCGTAAAAAAAACGGAGCCAAAAATATAAAAAAACTATAAGTGGTATCAGATGGCTCGACAGACCGCTCGAGCAGTCCATCAAACAGTTAGTTAGGGCTCTCGATTTCTTACACAAAAAGCAAAATTACTACGAGTAGTGTTTCATCGCTCGAGCGGTGAACAGACCGCTCGAGTAGTTCATACGTGAAACTATTTTATAACATTCAGGGTTTCGTTGTTTTTGAGTACTCTTTAAAAAAGCCTGCTAGGATTTTGAGTGTGTGTCTATATTTCAAGAGCCTTCAAAGAAGATCGTTAAGTAATCAAGCATTCAACATTCTATTTAAGTTCGTAGAGTCTCTTGAAGGAATTCTCAAGAATCAAAGTCTGATGGTTCCATCAGCAATTAAAGTCAAGTGGTAAATTTCAACAGCGGTCGAGCACGGTATGGTGTACGTGAATTTGTGGCAAGATAGGCTTACTATTGTAAGTTGTAGATTCAACAGGGCTTACAAGATTTTTTGTAACAAAAACTTGTTATAGTATTTGATTTTTTTAGATTTGGTTTTGTCTCGTAGTTTTTATCCAGTTTGGAGTTTTTCACGTAAAAATTCTTGTATCTCGTGTGATTAGATTTAATTGCCTGTGTAGTTATTTTATTTATTTTGCAGCGTTTTTACTTTTTAAAAAATTGATCAGTGCAAATCAATTCATAAACGAAAATTTTCAATTATGTTGTTAATTAAAACATCACATGTACTATGACTATTCAATAATTACTCAGTATTATAAACTCCATATCTCACTATCTATTCATTAAAATCCTTTTAATTATGTATTGGAATCTTCATAATTGAAATTACTATATAATTATAAGTTACTATACGAAAAAAAATTTGTGACGAAATTTTATAATAAAAATAATTATAGTTGGCACTTTTATCTGTGTACAAACCTAGGTAGTTGGCTGCAATTTGCATTTTCCATAGCGTCTCAAAAAAAAAAAAAAAAAACATTAATAATTGCTTATGCACATCAACTACTATACATTTCCGACTCTTCATTTTTTGCTTTTATCGGGATAGAGAAAAAGAGCTTATAAACAAAAAAAAAAGATGAATAGCATATAAGGAGAATGAATTCTCTTACAAAGTCCAACTCTTCATTTGCATCCATGAACACTATATAGATCGAAAAAACTAATGTTTGGTGCAAGTTGAACACTCTGTAATCTTGGAGCATTATCTGACATTATTTATTTGATATTTTTATCTAATAATTTAGCAAAAAATATTTTTAGGGTTAGACAATATTAACCGCTATTTATAATGGATTCGTGGGTAACAAAGCTAATACACATAATGTGTATCAAACACTTTTGTTTGATGGGAGTAAGAAGTTATATCGGTTGCATGTTCTAAAAGAACTTTATAAATTGTCTATTTAAAAAAATCAATTTTTTTATTTTTAAAAAAGCCAATTTTTGGACTATACTGTTTGATTTGTCTAAAAAATTAATAAGATTTTTTAATTTATTTTCCAATAAAAAGCATTTACACATTCCAAACACAAATTTTTTCTTTAAGTAAAATGATTATATTACTTTTAATTAAAATGACAACTATGCAATTAACAATAAAAGGCCATATTAAAAAATATATATATTACATATTTTAACAAAAAGTTAAAAAGAAAAAAACTACTATAAAAAATTATTCCACACACTATAACCTTTTTTCAAAAAAATTAAATTTCTTAAAAACAAAGCTTTTTAGTTATTTCAAACAGGCCTGACTCTTAATTTACTTGAACCAAACTAAATTATATACATATATAAATGAATGTTGCTACAGCCTACACGTACGAAGTTTTAGAAATTCTTTAATTATCATAAATGAAGTTGTAGTTCCAAGTAATTAATTAAGCGTCCACTCAATTCTCAAAGCTCTGGCGAGTGTCTTTCCAGCTGAAGCATTGAGTATAAAGCAACACCATGACCATGGAACTTGAAGACACATCTCAACAAAATTAGCTAACACAGGCCAAGAACTCCCATTTTTTTTTTTTTTTTGTGGGAAGGATGATCCCCGTTAAGTTCCTATCTCTCTTGGGATCAATTCCCAACCGCCTAGTGGATTTTCTCACTGACAAAGGAATTTGCTTCGTGGGCGTTTGGATGCGACAAGGGCTGTCAAGACTGCTTAATCATAATTGGGATGAGTTCAATGGTTTGGAAGTGTTCCATTTGGGTGTGGTAGTGTTTGATTTGGCTGCCATAGTTCTGAAGAAGCCTAAGCTAGGCCCTGTGGGGCTTGGCATATTAGTGGCTCATGAGATATTACGCCAAGTGTGGAGGCTCGTGTTTTCTCGTGTGAAGAAATCGACTATTTGATTCGCGACGTGTATGAGTCATGTTTGATTGGGAATAAGCTGTTAAGGTTGCTTTAGTTGGAGTTAACTATGTCCGTAGTTTTGGGTTTTAGATGCTTGTTGAGCTAGTGTTTTTTAGTTCTGGGGATTGAAGATTTGTCTTTTTGTTTCAGAAACATTGGGTTAAAAAAAATAAACTTCTTTCAATATCTAACTGTAATTACATGTCATTTTTGGAGTTCATGAAGTATATATATTTATTTGTATTTATTTAGTTAAACAAGTGATTCGTGAGTAGTTTTTTAATTTCAATTGTGGATGAATGAAAAAAAATGATCGAACAATTTTAAGTAGTTGTGTAGTAAAAAATCGTGAATACAGTTTACTTAAAAAATTGTCTTGCTAATAAATTGTTTTTTTCAAAATTAATTGTCGTGTTAATAAAAAATTAAAATTGTTTTTCTAAAAAAGCTAAAACTGTTTTTCTAAAAGAAATAAAATATTTTTTTTTTCTAAAAAACAATAACACTGTTTTTTTAATAAAAACAGAAATAAAATAAAAATTATTTTCTAATTATAACAATAAAATATTTCAAACACAATAATTAGAAAATAATTTTTTTATTTGTAAAACAGTTTTTTCGTTAAGTACTAACGGAAAATTGACCGTTTGACTAATTTGATGTAAAACTAAATCAAAGGAGAGGTTAGTAACATTTCAAAAATTATAAGGAAGGTAATTGATATTTTCATGAACTTCAGAGGAGGTTAGTGTAAATTTTTTGATTAAATTTTTTTAGGAGGTCAGTGTAATTTACCCATATGCGAGAGCTGTGTGGAGACTACGATGTCATTCTAACTGGTTGTAAAAGAAATGTAGTGATGTATGTTGATTGATTTTTTTTTGTTATTTTAATGTGTTTTTATAATGTCTCAATGAGTAGAGATTTGTAATCCTCCTTGTGTGGAAATTTTGTTCATCTATGTGTTGAGGTTTGGTTTTTCCTGTGTAGGAATTTTCTCTTCTTTATGTGGATATTTTTTTTCTTTATTTAAGTATGTGTCTTGTTACATTTGATATACCTCTTTAAACGACTATATATCAAAATTGTAAAACTTTTAAGTATTCTGACATTTTCTAGTAATAAAAAAACTCTGCCACATTCGGGGAAAAAAAAAGAGAAAGCAATAAAATAATGTGCCTATTAAAAAGTAAATTACCTAATAGATCCCTCATATATGACATGTTCTTCAAAATTATATTCAATTTATCTTTTATGTTTAACAAAACTAACCATATGATTCCTACTATTTGGTAGCACAAATATAATTTAGATATTAATTTTGAGTACTAATAAAGAATAAAAAATAATTTAGAACAATAACGTATTAAAATATTAATTTAATCATAATTATTTACTTAATTAAAAGTGGAGTTCATGTAGGGACCTGTTCCCTTGTAATTTAAAAAGATTAATTAAAATTTCTTATGACGTGTTGGGTGGACTACAGTTGAATGTTTAATTATGAAAAAAAAATTAAAATTTGATTATGATTATGATTCTTGATAATAATTATATACTTTGAAAAATATGATTTTCTTTTTTGTTTGACAAAAAATAATATTTTATGTATTTTAATCAATCACATCAACGAAACGCATAAGCAACAAGTAGTAAACTCGACGCGTAGATTTTTTACGTGAAAAAACCCAACACGGATAAAAAATCATGAGACTACCAAATTCAGAAATCAAACACTAAAAAGTCGAACAGTTACAATATAACTTTCAGACTCTTGATCGAATCTTTAATCCACTAGTCTTAAACTTGTATGCCAAATGCACGTTCACATTTGTCAACTTGATTCTAGCTACAACGAATCTTCAAAACTTCTCCGGTAGAATCCTTCGTCGAAACTTAGAACACTGTCTAAGGTTTGCTACGAACGATCTTTGATCTTTTGAGACACGAAAAGCACTTCTAAATATGAACTGGAGCTCTGAATATAGAAGTGTCAAAAGTGTTTTGGTAGCTTCTTAATGACCTATAAATAGGTCACCCCAAAAACCCATACTAAAAGAATTTCAAACCGATTAAAATTGCCTGGGGTATGCTCGGACGGGCCTTTGGGCGTTCGAGCGGTCATGTGGCTGAAAGCTTCTGTCGAATCTTGCTTTGGTTGCTTATACCTTTAGCTAGTGCAGCTGTACCTTGGTCTCAAACTTTGACTAGGACACTTGATAGACCAGTCTTAGATAAACTTGAATCAAATAAAAGATAAAACTCTATCTAAACAATCTTATCCTAATCAAGACACTCAAAACAACTCAAACTCTTATTAAACTTATCCTAACCAAATAAGAGTTATAACCATATTAAATCACCTTGAATTGTCATAAAAATAAATTACAGAAATTAATATAAAATTAATTTCTTTATAATCTCCCACTTAGTAATTCTAGGTGAACACAACCAACCTAAGGGTTCAACACTACCCAAATTCTTGAAAAAGAGATCTTCAATCAAAAACCTTCTTCCAATCCTTCAAAGACACAATGCAAACCAAATTGAAGGATTAAAAAGAAAGAAAATAACACTTAGTTACATGTCCAAAACCAAAAATAAACCAATTGCATTCTAACCATGAAAGTGCATGCCCTAATCCAAACTTCCAAACGTACATGCAATAATCCACACACCCAAGCATCCATAGTTCAAACTAACCAAGATATCAAAATACCCATGTCAAAGTATCTAAATGTGTCAATGTATCAAAACAAAATTTCCCTGTTACCACCTGTCAACCTGTTACCTGTTCATATACCACCTGTCGACCTGTTACCTGTTCATATACCACCTGTCGACCTGTTACCTGTTCATATCATCAAAATTCAAAATAATATTTTCTCTCCCTTTGTGGAACCTGAAAGAAGCTAAGAAGTGCTGTCACCTCCTGCAAGATGGCCTCTGAGCAGAGCCTCTAGCTAACCAAACCTGGTGAGCATAATCTGCTGCAGCCTATCCACCTTATCCTCAAGGGAGGTGAGCCTAGTGGTGAGTGAAGACTGAGAGGACACCCCCTCAGGTGCAGACAGAGTGCAGGCACTGGGAATGTCATTTGTATCATCATCGTCCTCCTCCTCAGAGTCATTCGAAGCTACAAGGGTAGGAATGTGAGCTGTACTTTGTGAACATATGCGCTTGCTAATAGACTTGATGATGTGCTCAATAGTAAGGTTGGTTGCGGGACGAAAGTTGGGTAGAGACCGAAGATAATTTGACAAGAATAGACCGTACGATAAAGCAACCATCTTATTGCCATAGGCAACTCTGAGCATAGACTGTAGGAAAATGTGAGCTATGCTGATTCTTCTACCCTGACTAATCATGTAAAGTTCAAACTCTCTCTCCTGATTAATGTCAGAAAGATGACCCCGAGGGTTGATGTCAGCATTGACAATGATGTTCAAGAGACGGTATGTGGGGGTCAATTCTTTCTAGAAGATGTAACCACCTACCCAATCCCTAGGGTGGCCACACAAGGTGGTGGCAATCTCGATATATGACCATCGGGGGTGGTCAAGAATAAGAGGGTAGTCAACAACAGGAGGAATGGTATAACATTCTGCAAGAGAGTTAGGGTCCATCAAGAAGCGATGTCCTCTAACATAGGTTTTGAATTTATATCACCAGGTCTCTAGATTGTACATGTTAAAATAGAACTCTTGAACGAGGTCTACCGTTACTTCTCCCTGAACTTGAAGATATGGGGTCCAACCTAATTTTTCAAACATTTTGGAAATCTGAAGGTGTGCAGAATTAGAAAGGACCACCATACGCTCTATCCTAAGAGGTCGGTCAGCAAAGAGAGTGCTATACCTTTCTTTCCCTTTAAGGGATAGAAACTTAGAGCGATCAAAAAGCAGTTGTGAGCGACCAACTAGTTTCTTGGTGCAGGGAGGCATGCTGCTATCAAAACACACAACAAGGACATGTATTAGCTTCACAAGAAGCTTACAAGATATCCAGGTAACTAAGGTTAAAATATCCATATCCCAAATATTCAAAGCCCAATATGTATGAAGGAAAGCTCCACTATTTAAAGCCCAAAACATGTGAAGATGGATGATAAGCGCAGTTCATAAACCCAAAACAAGTATGTGGTGCATAAATTGAACTCTTATCCAAGTCATAATATCAAAGGTATAACAATATTCAAGGCATAAAATGTTCATAAACCGCAAAAACACAAAATGCACGCAAGAGAATGAAATCAAGCAAGCATTAGGGCATTGAAGGGTAGAGACAAATCATGTGAATTCGGTGAAATGTGCAACTCACGAGATGTTTGATTGGGGTTTTTGAGCTAAATTAACCCGGATATGCGAAACATGAGAATTTCGATAATTGTTAATGATTTTAACCATGTATGCGTTGGGTGTTGGCAAGAGGAACCATACTTGGGTTGGACTCGTGTTTGAAATTTTTAATAATGATGAAATATATGAATCGATTTGGGATTCGCGGATCGTATTTATGGGCTAATCCAGCTCTTTGGTAAAAGATCGAAAAACTGCACAGATTGGGGGACCTACCCATCGGCTAATAATCAAGAATAGGCGTTAGTCGTGGTGGGTTATAAAACGCACCATTACTTAGAGAGCCTCACGTGGCACAGTCGGTGGTAGAGAGACATGGGTCTATAAGCTCGTCCGGTGTCGATTATTAGAATTTAAACCATAATTGGGTTAGATACTTGTCCCATGGTGAAAGATCGTAAAATAGTACATGAATTGAATTGGGTTGGATACTTGTCCCGCGGTGAAAGACCATAAAATAGTATATGGATTGAATTGGGTTGCATACTTGTCCCACAGTGAAAGATCGTATATGAATTAAATTGAGTTAGATACTTATCCCACGGTAAAATATCATAAAATAGTATATGAATGGTGATAGGTTGTAAAACCTCAGCTAAACTGTTTGGAGTAATTCAACGAATGGAAATCTAAAGATTGTGGTAATGTTGAATGTAATTGAAGATGTGAATAACTTGAAATAGCCCAAAAATTATAAGAAAAGAAAAATGCTGAAATTATGGTTTTATAAATGAAAACCCAGTTATGTGAAACGAAATTGGTTTAAAAACGAAATTGGTTTTAGGAAAAACAGTGTTGTGCATTTCATATAACTATCCCTCGCATGTCGTCCATTTGTTCATCTTTGGTCTTTTTTCTACGAGTCTCGGCTCATTTGTATAAACAATCTCAGGTGATAGTGAAAAGAAAATAGCTGAATGAGAAGAATGGTCGGAGAGACCTTTTTAGGTTATTTTTTGTAGAATTGCAAATCTTTTTGAAGAATCTTTTGTGAATTGATTAATGTAAATTATAGTTCTTTTTAGTACTTTGGATGAATGTATTTTGGGTTGGTGGAACACGTTTTGTAAGGCTCTAAGGCCACGTACTCATGAAATGTATTGTTCGTCCTAGGCAACCCAAGAGGGGGATGAATTGAGTTTTAAAACAATAATAACTATTTTAAAAATCTTTTAGAAAATATTTTAATTTCACAAATAAATATGGTAGATAATATATCAACAAGAAAATTAAAGAGATTAAGGAGAGAAATTGGAACCAGATATCAAGATTTATAGTAGTTCGGTTTCTTCCAAGTCTACGTACACTCCTCAAGACTCCTTGAGAATTTGCATTATATTCGAATGCTTCATAGACGCATTCAAAAGCCTTTACAGTTTCAAAAGGTTTCTACAAACAATCTTCTATTTTTTTAAACACTCTTAAGCTCTTCTTTAAAAAACTCTCACACTCTCTTAAAGGATCACAAGGGTAATTTACCCTCTTTTACAATAAATATATTAATTGAATCAGAGATTCATTAACAATCACTCCTTATAATGATTAGATATAAATGAGCAAGGGAATGAGAGTATTGGGCTAGAGAAGTTAATAGCAGTAATTGCTTTCTTGAAGGATTTGAGCTTTCAATGCAATCAATAGAATAGTGAAAAGAGATTTAAAGCTCTGAAAGTTAACTCCTTATATAACCTACTGAAGTAAATAACTGTTGATGGGTTGGTAGAAGCAATAAATACTTTGAAAAACTTACTATTGGAACCAGCATGTAATTTGAAACCCATCGTAAGTGTCGACACAAAGTTCTTTGGTGTCGACATAAATTGGTCTTAGCCTTGGTTCTTGGACAAATGTGTCGACTCTATTCTTCTTTGGTGTCGACCTTATTTCTGCATTTTTCTCACCCACACAGTTGTATCGACTCATAAGACTTTTCGTGTCAACCCATGCATTACTTCAGTTTCTAGCTCGGACCTTGGTGTCGACTCATATCAGAGTTAGTGTTGACTCAAGGCTTTATGGTCTGCTCATGGTGTCTACTCATGTCTTCGTTGGTGTCGACTCTGCAGAGAGACTTTAGCTACTGGAAAAATGGTGTTGACATAACTTCGTTTTGGTGTGACCCTTTTAGTCAGACGTGGCTACTGGAAAAACGATGTCGACCCTTCTTCACTTTGGTGTCAATCCTAGAAGCCCGACTTAGCTACTGGAATTTCAGTGTCGACCTAAAGTCCTTGTTTTCGAAGGCTACCTTTATGTCGACTCAACAGCTTAATGGTGTCGACACCTTGGGGTTAGTGTCCAGGAAATGATTTAAAGTCTTGGTGTTGACTCATTACTCTTTGGTGTCGACACTTTGGGTTTTCCGAATGGTGTCTAGATGTCGACTCAAGTAACTTTGGTGTCGACCCTTAGAACCTGATGTCTGGAACCTGGAGGATCATTTAGTGTCAACTCAAATGCGTGTTAGTGTTGACACAAGTTGAATCTCATCTAGGTACGGAGGTATCGACTCATTTGCATTGGTGTCGACTCATTATGCTCATCCGGCCTTGACTTGGTGTCGACACAGGTTGAAACTGGTGTCGACCCAACTTGGATCCCGGTCCAATATTGGAGGTGTCGACACAGATCTATTTAATGTAAACACACCTAAGTTCCTGAAATGTCTTAAGCAAAACGATTAAGGTGTCGACCATATACTTTAATGATGTTGACACACTTGAATTTCTTAAGCATGCTTTGCCTTAATGTGTCGACACAAAAGCCAATTGGTGTTAACACAAAACGTTCTGTTTAAGAACAATAAGTATCAACCCATTTGACGCAATGTGTCAACACAAATGGTATAAGGTGTCGACACATTTGGCATGTAATGTCGACATACCTTTTTGAAAATATTTAAATATAATTTTCTTAAATCAATTTAATTTAGAAAAATAAATTAATAAAATCATCAAAATCTATTTAAAATAACCTTGGGTTAACAATCTCCTATTTTTTTATGATAATAATATTTTTTAAAAAATATTTTAAAAAATTTTGGACAAGAGTACTCCCCTTATAATTTTGCCTTTAACAATATATTTAACACAACAATAAGACATTTAACAGTCAATTATATTCAACAACACACATTAACGGTTGAGTTTTAAGCGACAAAAAAATTGTTCATACATCAACATACAACAGTTATGGGCAAATTGAAACTTGCAATTCATAAAGATGAAATTCATACAAACTTACAATTAAAAGTTTTCAAAAACCAACAACAACCAACATTCACAGTTAAGAGGTTTCAAAAACAACAACCAATTATTCACAGTGTGCGCAATCAAAAACAAAAACCAATCATTCATAGTGTGTGCAACCACTCACGTTCACCAAAAACAAGCATGTTTTTACAACTTCTCATTCAATTAAAAAACTTCAATTCTTTCTTTTTTTTTCATCTCTTGCTTCTTCTTTTCTTATTCTCTGGTTGTTTGCTTATTTTTTTGTTTTCTTCTTTCTTCTCCCCATTTGTGATCATCAAAATCCCAAAGATCATCGAACTGCTTTTTCTTCTGCTTATTATCCTCAGCTACCTTCTTTCTTTCTGCTACTCTTTCTTTAGCTGCCCTTTCTTTTTCAGACGTTTTCTCTTGAGTTTCGAGGGCTACAAAGGTGGCTGCTAAGGCAAGGTCAGCTTCTCTCTCCAGGCGAGCTTCCTTTTCGACCTTAGTCTCCTTAGGCTTGAACTGGTTTGCCCATGCTTCCTTGAGCCATTGTAGGTGCTCATCCACTTTCCTGCAATTCTGTTGAACTGCCAACACCACGCTTTTATCATATTCCTTCCTGACCTGGTAGAGGATGTTCCTATTGGCTGTGACAATGGAATCTACACTCTTGTGCATGTTTTGGATGAGGATAATCCTAGCCTCACAGGCATCTTGAACTTCCTTCCTAAGGCCTTTCTGTTTGTTACTGATTTGGGTAATTGTGAGACCCTGACCTGTTTTCGTTTCTGGCGTCTTTTGAAGCGTTGTTTATTATTTTTTTTACGGCATGTTTATATGCGTTTTGTATATGATCTGGCTTAGATATACATGTGGGGTTGGTTCCCGGAGCCATTGAGCGTTGTGGTACGAATTTAAAAAAAAGGATATTTCGCGAGCCTATAAATATGTCTTTAGATATTTTTAAAAAGATATTTTATCTCTCTATCTTTTTGAAACCTAGAAAGTTCTGCCTTCTCTCTAACTTCTCGGGGGCCCGGAGCTTGATTTTCGACGATTAGACAGCGGATCCTTAGTATTCTCATGGTGGGCTACGCTTTTGAGGCACAAGAAATGACATTAAACATAAATCCAACCGAAAACTGTTTGTTACAACGTTGAAACCAACCAACCAAAAAACGTTTCATACAACTATGAAACTAAAACAACCAACCTAAGGTTTTTCTCATTCTCATACAAGCATACATGCATTGGTATCATGGCCTTAAGGCTTACAAAATATAAGTTTTCAAATCCAAAACATATAACACAATTACATGATCCAATATCCAAACCCGGTATAAACTACCGAACAACAAAAACTATAAGTTTTATACTCCACCAGCTCTAGGGCTCCACAAGATCAAGCCACATGATCGTTTTCAATTGCAAAGTTTTAAATCCAATAACGTGAGCCGAAACCCAATACGAACAAACTAGCATGAATTAAAAGTATAACATGTGATCACAGATTATAAGGACAACACGACTCCACAAATCTCAAAACGGTTTTTCATCCTTAAAATCACAAGTTTTCATATGATCCAATAACGTATAACAGTTTAATAAATATAAACAACACGTTATTCTCCAACCAGGTTTTCACAACCACAAATGATTCCCTATGTACCGACCTTATCGCATCGGGGACAAAAGTAACAACTATAAACTGTCATCTATTATCTTAATTTCAGGGCAACTAATGATTCGCTAGATAATGACAAGTTCTATGCGTTGTTACAATAACAGAAGCCTCCTAATGGGGCAATTACTTCATTTATGGGGATTAACCCGAAAGAACGAAGCACCTACTTTGTATAAGTTTTCAAACTTTCACTGAGGAGCAATTGAAACCCAAGTTAAACACATTGCTATGGTACATCTATATTGAATCATTAAAAAGGCACACAGCATATCTATCAAAACGTTTGTACCCATATAACCATGTACAAAACGTTTAAAGGCACACAATTAATTTATTAAAACGCTTACACGCACACAACTATCATCCACACGTCGAAACTAAGGCTCAACCTCGAGGGTAAGTTTCAAACCTCAAAAAACCATGTTTTTGCAACTTATACACAAATTCTTTCTATTTTCAAAACTCATCATTTTGAAAATTACGTACAAATATGTCCACTAACTTTGTAATAAATTTTTAAAATGCAAAACATGTTTTTTTTTCTAACCAAACGAGGTTTAAACATAAATTTCAACATTTATAGCATTTTAAAAATAATAAAAATGCGTAAATTTAATATAACACCCTTTTAATGCAAGATAGTCTAGAATTCTATCGTATAGAGTTAAAAACTCGAAACTTTAACAATCGGTGAAAAACTAAAGTCGTCGAAACGAAATTTTGTTCAGATGAATGTGAAGCCCATGACGAGTATATCGACGATCCACTATCGCAACACCAAAAATCAGGCCCGAAGCGAGCTAAAAGCTAGAAAGAAGGCTAGGGTTTTGATTTTTCTCCAAACAAGGGAGAAAGGAAGCTTAGAGATAAAGTTTTGGCACACAAACCCATACCACCAGCCAACTCAACTTTTTCTACCCGCGACAGACCGATCGATCGGTCTATGAACCAATCGAGCGGTCCTACCTAGAAAGTTACTAACTTTCTGTTGCAATGCTCAAACAGGTTCGAGATTGATACTATTACACATTTCTATGCTACCACATAGAAATAAACATTTCGATAACAACTAACTGCAACATATAACACATTGAGAATATATATTACAAAATTAAAAAGAACCAGGCCTCACATTTATAGACAAACCTTTAAAAAAATCCAAATTCTCATATAATTATTAAATTCTATACATATTAGATTTCTTGTGAATTAATAACTCTAATTTAACCCAAATACATATAAATAAAATTTTAACTATATGAGTTTCATAGAATTCAAAACGCATACCTAATAATCTTCTTTCTAGGAACAAAACCCAATTGAGGCCAAAAAAATCTCAATGAACTTCACTAGCAATTTTGGGTTGGTTGGATTGGCTTTCTTGTAATTTTTGTGTGGCACTGTCAATAATTTTAGAACAATTTCACATTTTTTTAGTGTAATAAATTTGTTGGGATTTTTTCACCATTTTATAAAATTACAAAAGTATAACCATATACGCAAAAAAATCACACAAAAATTTATATGATTTGATTCAATTTGCCTATGTTCACAAATAAAAGAGATAATTCACTATTGTTATAGAGATTAGAAATATGAGACAAAAAACACTTAGAAATCCGATACTCAAAATTTGAGTCTTAAACCAATCTCATTTTTCTGCTCAAGTATATCCCGTTGCTTTTGGTATTTTTTTTTATCTCTCTTTAAATTTCTACCCCTTTGACAATATACTAGAAATCCTAAGGGTCCTATTTATAAAAAAATTCTTGAAATCCTAATTCACAAATAATTCTTAAACGCTGCTTGTATTGAATTTCTTGTGAATTCATAACTTTAACTCAATCCAAATATATGTAAATAAAATATTAATTATATGGATTCCGCAAAATACAAGATACAGACCCAACAAAATCATCACTTCTAATATATGAATGATTTCTTCACATGATGATTTAAAATTTAAAATTTAAAATTTAATATTTAAATAAAAGACAATTTGTTTGAATTTATATCTAGAAATTAATTAATTTGTCACTAATTAATTAATGTTGTACATTTTTTTACACAAAAGAAATCTTTGAACTACTTGATTAGTTTTGAACTCTCTGCTCCCACACTCTCTCTCTCTCTCTCTCAGTGTTGAAGTTAGAATTTTTCGACTTGAAAAAGGAGGCAATGGCGGTGGTAAGTTTGTTAGTTTTAGGCAACTCAAGAGGAGAACAAATTGGGTTTTGAAAATAAATAAACTATTTTCAAAAACTATTTTAAAAATCTTTTAATTTCACAAAAAAAATAAAGCACTATCCACAAAGAAATATAATGCAGAGAAATTAAAGATGTAAGTTAGTGAGATTAAAACCAAACACCAAATATTTATAGTGGTTCGGCCTCTTTACAAGCTTACATCCACTCCTCAAGACTCTTTTATAGAATTTGTACTATTAGTGAATGTTTCACAAGTGTATTCAAAAACCTTTATAACACTGAAAATGTTTCACAAACAAGCTTTATTTTTCTAAACACTCTTCGATGAGCCAAAGAAGTGCAGCATACTCTCTTAAAGGCTTTGATTTAAACTGAACCAACACGGCACCGGTTCGGCTTGGCCCAACAGGTGCAAACCAAAAACCTGACTCCAACGGTTCGAAAATAACGGTAATGGTAATTAATTTAAAATTTAAATAATCTGTAAAAGATATGGGTCGATCCGAATCCACAATCTGCGGCCCACGACTCCGCACGGCACAACCAGTCGATCGGGCATGCGCGCGTGTGGGGTTTGGATTGAACCCCCTTTCACAAAACTGGGTACCTCCAATGGGTACACTCCTTAGGTTCAACTTGACTTATATAAGCCACTCACCCATATTTCTCCTAACCAATGTGGGATTTGACACTCACCTATTTTTCTCCCAACCAATGTCGAATAAAACTTAGTAACTGCATTTTTGTCAACTTCAATTGTATAATTTTAGAGTCAATTTCTCATTCACCAATTAATGATTTTTAAATATCACAAAATTTATATTTACTCTACTCATGTAGATGAACAAATTAGAACTAGAAATCATCAAAAAAAATTAATCTAATATAAAGATAATTAACTTCAAAGTTAGCTAAAAATCATGTTCTAATTTTTCAAAATTCACTTTTTTCAACAGATGGTTGATTGGTGACAGGGTTTGGGTATACCACCGGCTGCTACTGCATCGGCATATTCTAGTTTTGTATGAGCCTTAGAGAGAAACATATATATATATATATAGAGAGAGAGAGAGAGAGAGAGAGAGCAATTAGGAATAAATGGTGTTTAGTTTTAGGATTAAGGGCTCCTGAGGACTTGTTCCTTGAGTGAAAAGGAAAGCAGAGGAGAGAAGAAAACATGGGGAGAAGCAAGAAACAGGATTCTTGAGTGAGCATTTTTTCAAATCCAAAAAGACGGCTAAAGGTATTCCATTTCCACCTGCAACCTTGCTGAGGAAGAAGGGGTATTCGGGTTGCTTTGCCCAGTTTGGGCAAATTTTTTTTAATTTTTCTTATTTTTGTCTTTTTTTGAGTTTTTTTCATCATTGCTCAAAAAAATTTTATTTTTCCGAACTGCCTCGATGAGATGAATCGAAGAAATAAAAAGTTTTGATTGAAAGATGAAAAGTTTTTGCTAATGACAAAAATATATAATATAAAATTTTAGCTTATTGGTTTTTTTGTCTTATTTTTGTCTTTTTTTAAATTTTTTTATATTTTGATCATATTTTTTATCATCTCAATAAGAGGAGTTTAAAAAGTGTAATAATTTAACTAAACGTTAAAAAAAATTTACTAAAAATAAAAATAAGTTTAAGTTACATAAAATAAACAAAGGAGCAATTATTCCAATCGGGCCCTCTGTTTTGAGAGAGTCCCCAGGTTAATTTTGTTAGTCACTTGTAGCGTGGCTATTTTTTTTCAGGAAAAATGTTAGGCGTACATATTTAGATATAAAAGTGTAGGTTTTTATATTCGTTGCGTAGTTTTAAAACCTTGGAATTGTATTATCTCTTCTCGAAAACATAATTCTATATATGAATGCGTTATTATTTTTCGTTGTTATTTTTTATTTTTGCCATAACAAAATTATTTTTTAATTATTTTGTCTTTTCTTGGACTTTTTTAATTTTCTGATTAATTTTTAAAATTTCTTGAATTTCTTGATGAGAAAATAAAAAAATTATTAAAAAATTAAAAAATTCGCTGAAACCAAAACTCTGGAATTTTTTAACCTTACTAATTGGAATCTCATTTTTCTTAGTAGAACTGTAGAACATCAAATGTTTTTATATATTATTCTATAATATTAATTTAATTGATTATTTATTATTAATCTTCATCCAAAATATAAATATTTAATATTACTAATGGACCAATTTTTTCTGGATTGCACCAAGTGTTAATAAAAAAGAAAGCATCACAGTGGACGTGAACGTCAATCCCCTTAAGCTTTTATAGTGGGCCCACGAACGTATGCCCTCACCCATTTCACTTCTAGCGACTGGGAAAATCATTAATTACTTTTAAAGTAAAGTATCACGTGATATTGCGGGCACCATACTCTCCGTAAATAAAAATATGCAATTAATATTAATTGACTATTTTTATCTTTTATCTATTTAATAATGGCGGATCAGTATTGTTTCACACAAAATATTTTTTGTTTTATTATTGAATGAAAGCATCACGTAGACATGCAACATGGTATTTTGAAACTGCGGAATAATTACTCTAGCTATAGATATACAATTTTGGGTTACTTATTGTAATTAGAATTATGAATTTGAAGATTATAATTAAAAATATGTAATTATAAGTTTAAATAAAAATTATATAGTTTTTTTACAAAAATTGTAAACTTATATATCAAAATAGTAAAATTTGTGTTTGTTGATTTAGAATTAAAAACTGTCAACAAAATACTATAACCAAAAACCTTTATTTATTTATTTTTATTTTATTTACTTAACGATAAGCTAAAAATTATAATTTAAGCAGAAAACATACACTTCTTTTGTGAATCATTAATATACATTTATATAATATTAAAATTACTAGGCATTTTCAGAGTTAATATTATTTATGTGTAGCTAGCTACCTTAGTTTAAAATCACATTTTAAATTTTTGATGTCAATAAAAAAGTCAAAATTAAAATCTCACAAGCAACAATATTTTTTAAATAGTTTTAAAATGAAGATATTTTTATAAAATAGTTTTTGTTTTAAAAGAAATCAAGATATATGTATTCTATAACATAAAGGGAGAATCACAATTGAAATTCTGTAAATTTTTTAGTTTCCTATATTACCCTTCAAAATTAAATTTATTACTATTAAAGAAGAACTACTTTAATTAAGTTTTTAAAAATTTATAACCACTTCAATTTAATTCAATTTTTTAAAATTTAAAATATAACTGTAGGCACACGCCACCCCTCTAGGCTCTAATATATAAATAAGTATAAAGCAACACCTTGATGATGCAACAAGAAGGCTCTCCACATAAGGACAGGCAAAAACCTTAGTTGAATGATGAGCCAGCCCCATCCCCCTTAGGTTCCTATCAAAGATGGGCATTTATGATATCCAAATCCATGGTGTTACTCTCAAAGTGAGGGTAGCAGATTGGAGCCAACTTATTGAGTTCGTTTTAATCCAAGTTTCGGTGTTTACTATTTTTTTTGTTTTGGTTGAAAGCGTGTTGAGTTTGTGTTTTAAAAAATGATATTTAGACCTATATTGTAGACCTACTTCACATACCTACTTATGTGGT
>JAULJZ010186024.1:3041-21678 GCA_032270985.1 Heliamphora pulchella | reverse complement strand
AAAAAAATCTCAAGCGCCGTGCTCTCCTTAACGGGCGCAGCATGGTCGCCTGACTGATGGGTTGGTGAGCTCGGCGAGCGTTGCGGAGATCAAGTACAGGCTAGGAGGGCGGTGATCGAGTACAGGCTAGGATCTTAAAAAGTAAAAGGTAGGGGTAGGCCCAGTGAATTACACGTGTATTCACTTGATTTAAGTCGTCAGCGTGTGGAAAAATATAAATGAGTAACCACCACTTATTCAGTGGTGATTAATAAAGTAATAAGAATTAATTCCTCTAATATTAATATATTTTTAAAAATAAAATTTATTATTTTTATATATATTAATATATTTTATATAAATATTTATATATATTATATTTTTTATTTACTATCTATTGAACAATAATTAATATTTTTTAATGAGTAATAGTTGAATAATTATAGCGCCTGCGATGTACGTATGACCTATTTGGGATCCATAAAAAAAGTTGGTTTTTTTTTTTTAAAAGTCTAATTTTTAAGTTAGTTTGTTTGAAATATTAAACTTTCATGATTTTCAAGGCAATTCAAAAGAAGTCAAAAAAAATTTCTTCTAACATCTACTTTTTCAAATCATCTTAAATACTTTTACTTTTTTTTATTCTTTAAAAAAAACTAAATCTCTTAAAAGCCAAGTTTAAAAGTTATTCCAAACAGGCTCAATTAATTAAGTTTTGAAAAATATTTTAGGAGAACAATAATTATTCATTTTTTTGTGTAATTAAAAAGACAAAATAGAATTGTTGAGTGTGTGTCTTGTATTTTGCTAATTTATATAATTATTATTTTATTTAGATATATTTGTGGACTAAACTGAAATCATGAATCCACAAAAGATCTAATATGCATAGAGTTCTATAATTATATAGAATTAGAGTTTTAGGATTTTTTATAATAGGACTTTATAATTATCGTCATTGTGTAGAGAGTTGAATCAAATAAAGTACAGATGTAGTGAGAGATAAAAAAATACTAGGAGCATAAAAAATAACCCTTGAGTGGAAAAACAAGATTTATTTCAGAACTCGAATTATGGGTATCGAATTTTATGGTATTTTTGATCTCGACATTGTATAATCTATAGTTATAATAAATTATTTCTTGATCTTGTGGACGTAGGCAGGTTGCGTCGAATCATGTAAATCATGGTATGATTTTTTTTAGTGCATGTATAATTTTTGCTTCTAATTGCATTCGAAAATTAATATTTAAATTTTAAAAAATGGTATCAAAGCTGACAGTGAATTATTTGAAGCCGTGATATATTTTTTTAATTTCGTATTATGTAAATCAAAAAAATTATTACTTTCGCACAAAGAGAAAAAAAAGGCTGGTGGGACATCAGCGTTGCTAGTCGATGAATGCGACAATTCTTAGTTGAAACAATATCTAGTTCGTACAGTAGTAGTTTGATACAGGTACATGCATTGAATATGATTTTGAAATTTGCCTCCATTGCATTGCATTTGGAATCTAATTTGGGCTATGTTCCAGTGTGGCTTTGGGTATGAAATTGACTGTCCAAAATTATTTTGCTATATCGGTTCGTATATATAGTAAAATAATTTAAAGGGAATATTCGAAATTATTTTACTATATTGGTTCATGTATATAGTAAAATAATTTAAAAGGAACGTGTTTTCTAAGGTTTTTCAGCGTTGTAAATTTATTGGTACAGTAAGAATTTTTAGATTCTAAATGGTTAAATGAGATTGGACAGATTCGACTTAATTTAATATTGATCAGGTATGATCGGGCTTGATCGCATTTAATTAAGGATGATTGGGAGTAATATGGTTTAATTAGTGTGAAAGATCAATCATTAATGGATGCAACTGGATTTTTAGTTGCAGGAGGAGACAAATCAAACGGCGATTTTTTGATTCGACAAATAATTAAGAATCATTACACCTCGGCGAATAGGTAGAGTGATAGTAGACACCTCGACGAATAGGTGTTGTGCATCTTGGTGTAGAGGTGCAGGCCATGTTAGTTTGAGTGTGGTTGATTGAATACGATGGAAGAATCGATATTAACACTGGTATTTTCAAGGTGATTTGCATAATTCAAATCAATAGGTAGATTGTTGGGTGTGTCTTATATTCTGCGGACCTATACAATTAGTATTTTATTTACATTTATTTAGACTGAGCTGAACTCATGAATTCAAAAAATTTAATATATATAGGGCTTTATGTTATATGATGTTAAGGTTTTAGGATTTCCTATAAAATCTAATATTCTAGTTGAAATAAATCGATTTTCATCCAATTTTCATGCATTCACTAATTAGAGAGAGTTCAAAACTTTGTTTGGTTTGTCGAGCACAACATATTACAATGTTTCTTCTACATGCAAGAAACTAATTAATTATAAGAGGTAGGCGTCTAAATTCGTAAGCACCGCAAACAAAGCTTAATATAGGGATAGATTGTTTGAGGACAAATCTATTTTAAGGACAAATTGTTTAATTTCGAAATGCTATAAGTTTACAATTTGCTTTTCCTTTGCTTCTGCTTCTTTGTCCATTTTTGCAAAAATGTTTTTATGTTTTTCTTAGAAACTGAATCTGTCTACGTTCAATGTTTGCTTCTATCTCAGTTTATTTACTTCAAGATTCAGAAGTTGTTTTATGTTTTTTTGTTGTTGTGAAATAAAATTAGCATTCGCTCAATTTGATCCCTCATTCTCATCCCATATAATATCATGGTGGGAGCATGGTAGAAAAAATCAAAAAAGTGGCAAGAGTGGAATGAGGTCAAAACCATAACAAGAGGTATTTATCAACTTTAAGAGGGAATGGTATTAATAAAATGTGATGACATGGGTATAAGAAGAATAATATAGACAAAATATTAAAATTAAAAAGACAACATATATAATTAAAAAAAATAAGTATAATATTTTTATATTTTAGTCTTGTTATATTGTTAAAGATAGAATTTATAGAAAAAAATCATCATAGGCTACTAGAGGACCAACTCCAAAAAAACTAAATCAAATACTTCACATAGTCATCATAAGATATGGAATGATGGACAATCCTACAAAAGTCAACTCTTATACCCCATTATATATACTAGCGGTTGGGCACATGTGTTACGTGTGTAAATTAATAAGCAAATATTGAAAAAAAATAAAGTAATAGAATAATAACAACGTTAAGATAATGAGATAAAAACTTCAAGGGCTTTTTTATCCAATATAAAAGTCCACATAGCTTTACAAAAAGTTTACACCAAATAAGTGTTCTTGTTTAATGGAATAGTATAGATAGATATAGATATATCATTTCAAGCGAAGGTAGGTAACAATCTTCTATTTTACTTTACTTTTCTTTTTTAAATCTTAACTAATTGTTTGGTGTATATCTTGTATTCTACGAACTCATTAATTTATATTTTATTTACATGTATTTGGGTTAGGTTGAAGTCATAAATCCACAAAAAGTTTAATATGTATATGGATTTATAATTATATGGGGTTAGAGTTGTAGGGTTTCCTATAAATAGGATTTTATAATTCTAGTTATTGTGTGGAGAGTTGAATCAAAGTGGATAGAGATGTAGGGAGAAATAAAAAAATATCAGGGGAAAGGGAGTAACCCTTGAGTGGAAAAATGAGATTTGTTTCAGGGCTCGGGTATTATGTGTCAAATTTTGAGGTATTTTTGATCTCGAGATTGTATACTCTACGATTATTATTGATCATCTCTCGCTCCCGTGGACGTAGGCAGATTGTGCCGAATCATATAAATCTTTGCGTGATTTTTTCTTTTGTAGGTGCATAATTTTTTATTCTGTTTGCATTCGAGATTTGGAGTTCAAGTCCCAATATGTGGTATCAGAGCTAGATTAAAGATTCGAAATCGTTGTGGGTAATCGGAGCAAGAGAGCAGTGCAAAAAAATTACGAATTAAAAGCATCAAAACTAGGGTGTCAAGTTTATCAGTCTCGAACATCGTGCAAATTTAGCGAAATATGAATTTGGCATGAAGTTATGGTCTTAATTCTCTTGAATTGGTTCCACGGATTCAACATCTTGAGGTGGTCACGGGTTGTGATCCATTGTGACTCGGGCTTGATCGATGGTTCATAAGTTTGTTTTCTAATTGATCGACATATGTGTATTAGGAAAATCCAGAATGAAAGAGTATTTTAAGATTTTTTAGCGCTGCAGATTCATTTGTACAGTTAGTTTTTTTTTAAATTTCTGCATTGTTTGATGAGATTGAGCATATTTGGCTCAAATCGGGTTTGATCAATAGTGATTGGATTTGATCGTGGGTGATCAGGTGATTAGAAGCAATCTGGTTAAATCAATGGATTCAACTGAGATTTTGCTCCCAGTATTCTTCTTTAGTATTTTTTAGACTTGTACAAAATTTATATACAAAATTTATCTAATTAATCTAATACAGGCTGAGGCAGAAAAAATGAATATTGTCCCTCCCTTTTTCTCACCGAGAGTGGTAAAAATTCGTGCACAACTGACTAAAGAATGTAGGGGCCGAATAAGAATGAGAGAAATTACCACTTTTAATTTTTAGCTCTTTTAATTTATCAAACAAATATGTTATCAGTTCAATGATTTTTCTTGAACACATTCGCAATTTTATAGATACACTTTGGCCCACTGAAGAAGATACAGGGAATAATGGTTAAAATTTTTTTGTGTAAATTACATTGACTTTCTTCGATGTGTAACGACTTAAGTGAATCACTGACTCAATAACTTAAATAAAGAGCATAATAATGCGACCCAAAAACTTAAACTCAAGTTTTTAGTAGTAGTGCACAAATTTAATTATAAATCAAATTTAATTTCAATCTCCCATTAACGTGGGATATGATATTACACAATATTTTTGACAAAAATAGAAATAACCCTCTTCTTTCTAAAATACTACTAGCCTCTCATCTTATTTATTTGTTTGCCTTAAATTAACTCAACTGTTAAACTTTCATTATGAAAATAAGAAAAAACATTGAATTATTTTAAATTTGTTTTTGATTTTCCCATTTTGTCCTTTATTATTATGAGAAAACTATATTATCACATATTGCCCCTAAAGACTTGGACCGAATCTCTCATTGAATTCGGGTTGGGTGTCTTTTAATTTTTCTCATTTCTTTGTTTATTTTTTCTATTATTATTTTTTCATTATATTATAATTTATAAAATTTTATAAACCATTAGTAATTGATTAAAAATAATAAAATAAATGATAAAAATAGAATGTATATATAGTTTACAGATAGGAGGACTCTTCCTAATAATAAACAATGAATGATAAAATAAAATGGCAAGTAAAATAATATATATAAAGGAAAAATATATCTATGTATGATCAAATTTAACAAATCTATATATACATTAATATAAAGGATGACTATTTTTTTTTAAATAGAAAAAATAAAAAATATAATATAGTAAAATAAAAATATTTTTAATAATCGTAGAAGTGGTTAACATTATGTTATTATTAATGAGAGTACCATTATCTATTAATAGATTGTTATACATACATACAAACATACATATATATATATATATATATATATATATATGTGTGTGTGTGTGTGTGAGAGAGTGTGTGTGTGTGTGTGAGAGAGTGTGTGTGTGTGTGGTGTAATAAACTCTACTAAATAAATATGATTGGTAGTAAAGGTGAGCAAGAGTCAGTCTACGTCGATCTGGAACTTAACTTAGAACTAATTTGATCAAGGTTGATTCTAAAATATTGAACGCAGAACCAATCCATTCCTACTTTAGAACTAACCCATCCCAACTCAAATAAAGTTGGGTTACTTCAGGTTGGAACCGCTGTTAAATTAAATTAAATATTTTTTTTAATAAAATATTTTAAAGTAATAATATATGCATTATTCTATGAACGATTTAATTTTTTGTATAAGATCCTAAAATGAGCGGCTTAATTTTCACTCATTTTATTTTTAATTTATATATTTTTAACTATAATTAAGGGCATAAATAATATAAATAATAATTTTATGTGATTTATACATTATCTTTTGGGTCCCGGGTTGGGTCGGTTTAAAAAATTATTAATTTGATAACAGAACCAACTACATCGGTTTAATATTTTTAAGACTCAAGACTCATCATATTATTTGACAGAACCAAATCAATCCAATTCATGGAGGTCAGGTTGGGTTAATTTATGAGTTTTTCGGGTCTATTGAACACCCCTAGTTGGTAGTACTAAAAAAAGGGTGATTTAATCCCAAGTCCCATTTTTATGAGTTACTTGTAGTTAAGTCACAATCCAAAATTTTTAATCCAAGATGTCCTATTCTAAGGTGAATGTCCCAAATTGCCATATTTCTTATTTGGTATTCATCCCACGTTAACCAAACAGAGCTCAACGACTCCCAATACTTAGCCTACAACTAAGCTACCATTCCTAAAATGAATGTACAAATGAAATAATTTGTTTCATTATGAAAATGATTTGTTTCATTATAGAAATGCTTTAATTTTTATCATTACCAAAATCTTTCAAAATAAAATAATTTATTTCATTATAGTAATTATTAAACTTTTCTAAAATGAAATGTTTTATTATGGTATTGTTATTATTTTGAAAAAATGATAAATGTTCAATTCTGTTATTATACATGGGGATTTTTATAGTTAATAATACAGGAATTTAAAAAATTGAATGTTTTAGTAATGTAAATTTCATATAAAATGGATAATATGATCTTAATATTATCTTTTTTGAAAATAAGAACAATAATCATAAAAATGTCTTCGTTTTCAAAGTTGTAAATGTGCTAATATTTAGAAAATGAAAATGTTCTGAAAATCTATCGTAGTAATATTTACAGACCAATTTTGGTTTTGACACTAATTACAAATATTAGTTAAGTTAGAGTACTTATAGCAAGAATCAAACACAAACAATTAACAATCCAACCGATGGATATCAAGAACACTATGCTTGGTAAAACTAGTCTTCTGAGTGGTTAAATTTCCTCCAATGCAGAAATTAATTGAATCCAGAATAGGAGCTGAAGGATGCGGGGAAGCTTTAAGCGTTAAGGAAGATCACAGGAAGCCAAACTTCACCATCTTTGTTGATAATCTCCCAAGTGATATGTACAATGGCTGATTACATGGAATTTTCAGCAAATGTGGCACAGTGGTGGATGTCTTTGTTCCAAACAAGTACAGATTGAAGACTCAAACCAGATTTGGTTTTGTTAGATTCAGAGCTTTATCTTCTGCCATGAAAGCTATTAAGCTCTATAATGGTGCGTGGCTGGGCAACCACAAACTGAAGATAGACATGGCTAAATACGGACCCAACGTTAGACAGACTCTGCCAAATCAAGCTAAAGGTTGCCTAGCAGTGGCTGAGCAAAAGCAATATGCGATACATCACGAGGCTAGAAGAGACTCCCGAACGTACACAAGGGTGGTGAATGATGGAGTACAAAAGCCTCAGATTAAAGAAGTTAGGGGCCCTGTCAAGGTTGCCAGAGGAGCTTTGAATGAGGAATGGCTCAAAAAATGTAAAGTGGGCATCCTGAAGGACTGGAGGTTGGCGCAATCCATAGAAGATGCCATGAGGAGTGAGAATGTTTTTGACATCTCTATTATTCCTATGGGGGCAGAAAAGTCCTAGTTCAGTTCCTCTTAGAAAATGATAAACACGCCTTCTGTGAAGGTGCTAAGGACTGGATGGACACATGGTTTGAAGTCCTTTATGACTGGAGCTATCGAGAAACTAATCAGTGTAGAAAGGTCTGGATAAGCATAGAAGGGGTCCCATTACCTGTTTGGGCTGGTAGTGATGAGGTGGAGTGGATTGAGGTGTCGGCAATTGGTGCTTCTGGGGGTTTAGTGATAATCTGGGAGAAAAGCTTCTTCTCAAATCTGAGCTATACTACCCACAAAAACTTTATCTTGGTTAAAGGAAAATTGAAAGGAGATGTGAACTGTGTTCTAGTCAATATATATGGTCCAAACTCTGAGCAAGACAGAAGCAACTTGTGGCATGATATATTGAACATAAAAATGGATTCAACAGATCCCTGGTGTATAGGGGGCGACTTCAATGAGATTTTAAAGGTGGGTGAGAGGAATGGATCTACAAGAATTACAAAAGGAATGAGACTTTTTAAAGCTTTTGTAGATTCTATGGAGATTATGGACCTGCCACTGGTGGGCAAATGTTTTACTTGGTCAAACATGCAGAAACAAGAAAAACTCAGCAGACTTGATAGATTCCTGGTATCTAGAGATATTCAAGCTAGATTTGGCTGGAAACAGTGGGGTCTTTCGAGAGTCCTCTTTGACCAATATCCTATCCTCTTGGAGCCTGATAGCCAAGATTGGGGACCTAAGCCCTTTAGGTTCTTTGACCACTGGCTGCATTCCATAGACCTTCACAAGGTGATTAAAACTGAATGGGGCAACAGCAAACACCAGGGCTGGGCAGGCCATGTTTTAATGTTGAAGCTGAGGGAACTTAAGCAAGCCATAAAACTATGGAGGAAGGATGAATCCCAGAATCAACAAGTTGCAATAAAGTCCATCAATTGCGAACTTGATAATCTTGACAGTATTGCTGAAAGGAGGGAGCTATCTGATTCTGAAAGGCAACAAAGAGTAAAGGCCAAGGGACAGCTGTGGATACATTTAGCCCAAGAAGAAGCAACATGGAGACAAAAAGCCAGAATCAGATGGCTGAAAGAGGGTGACTTGAATACAAAATTTTTTCACATGTCTGCAAAAAAGAGATTTCTGAAAAACTCCATTAACCAAATTGAAACTGAGGGCAGAATTCTGAGTAATCCTGATGAGATAAAGGGAGAAATTGTTAAGCACTTCTCAAACCTTTTTACTGCAACAAGTGGCACCAGACCATGCCTTCAAGGTACTTTTCCTAAACAACTCTCTGCGAGCAAAGCAGCTATGTTAGAGAAGAAATTCCCGGAAGAAGAAATAGTTGCAGCAGTCTCAAATTGTGCAGGGGGTAAAGCTCCAGGCCCAGATGGTTTCAGCTTCACATTCATCAAAAAATTCTGGACCATGCTTAAACCAATAATCCTACAATTCATGTCCGAATTCCACAGCAATAGCCGATAAACAAAGGGACTGAATGCCACATTTCTGGCTCTAATTCCCAAGTGTGTCAACCCACAGAACCTCAATGACTATAGACCCATCAGTTTGGTTAGTTCAATCCACAAAATCTTAGCCAAACTGTTAGCTGGCAGACTGAAAAAAGTAATGCAGGATATCATTGATGAAAGACAGACTGCTTTTGTACAAGGAAGGCAAATTATGGATGGAGTTCTTATTGCCAATGAGATCATTGATTCGTGGAGACGACAGAAAAAGTCAGGTTTCGTGTTCAAGGTAGATTTTCACAAAGCCTACGATAGCCTTAACTGGGACTATATACTAGAAATGCTGAGCAATTTTGGCTTCGGGCAAAAATGGATTAATTGGATAAAGGAATGTATTTCCTCTGTGACCCTTTCAGTTTTAGTTAATGGAGGAGTCACCAAAGACTTTCCTATGGGCAAGGGTATTAGGCAAGGGGACCCCCTTTCCCCCTTTCTCTATGACATTGCAGCTGAGGGCCTTAATCTCCTCATTCAGAGGGCTGTAAGGACAGGTCTAATAAAGGGGGTGGAGATAGGGAGCAATGGAGTGACTGTGACTCATCTTCAGTTTGCAGATGATACTCTTTTTTTCTGTCCGAATGACCCCAAGGAACTGAAAACTATTAAGAGGATCCTCAAATGCTTTGAACTGATCTCAGGTTTAAAAATCTACTTCCACAAGAGTTTGCTTTGTGGCATTGGCATGAGTGAAGTCAGATGTACTAAGATTGCTAACTCCCTTCTCTGCAAGTGTCGGGCCCTATTTTTCACATACCTGGGCCTTCCTCTAGGAGCTAACCCTTCTAGAGTAAAGACTTGGAGCCCTGTTATAGAATCATTCAGGAAAAAGCTGAAAAAATGAAAAAGTAGATACCTGTCATTTGCAGGCAGAGTTGTTCTAATCAAGTCCACCCTCTCCAATCTTCCCATCTATTACCTTTCCTTTTTCAAAATGCCAAGAAAGGTTTGTGCAATCTTAGAACAAATTCAATGAAGTTTCCTCTGGGGAGAAGAAGAAGGAACCAGAAAATTGCATCTGGTAGGCTGGAACACAATCTTAACAAACAAACTCAAAGGAGGCCTTGGGGTGGCATATTTAAAAACCAAAAACCAAGCTCTCCTAGCAAAATGGTGGTGGAGGTTTGGCTCAGAAAAGGAGGCGCTTTGGAGAAGGGTCTTGTGCTCAAAATATGGCCTGGACCCAAAAGAGTGGTTCCCCCGATTGGTTAGGAGATCACAAACATCATTGTTTTGGAGGGCCATCGTAGACCTGAGAGATCCTAAGAATCTGGAGGTCAGCTCCATTCTATCAAAGAACTTTCAGCTGAGGGTAGGAGATGGCAAACATCTCAGATTTTGGTTAGATCCTTGGGCAGGTGCAAAATCTTTGCAAGAGTCACATGGCAGGCTTTTTAGTTTGGCTATCATGAAGAACATTTCTTTATATGATGTTGTAACTGAAATCAGACACCTCTGTTCAGGGGACCCTAGCAGAAAGTTTTTCTTTAGAAGGAGCCTTCACACATGGGAGGAAGAACAATGGCACTCAATCCTTCAAAGGGTGGCTAACCTCCGAATCGATCTCACTCAGGTAGATAAGTTGGTCTGGAAAGGTGATAAGTCAGGATGTTACTCCACCAAATCTTTTATCAGTTTATTCATTGAGAACAAAGCTTTGATTTTGAAGGATGCCGAAATCTTATGGAGATTACCTATACCACCTAAATGCATGTACTTTTGCTAGAAGGCCCTACTTGGTGGAATAGCAACTAAAGAAAGTCTAGCTAAACGACGAGTGCTCCTCACAACAACAGACTTAAGCTGTGTTTTGTGTAAAAGTGAGCTAGAAACAGTAGACCACCTGCTGGTCTCCTGCCCTTTTGCCTAGAGGTGTTGGTGTGGAGTAATGCAGTGGTGGGGTATCCAATGGGTCTCACCAGGTACTCTAGCGGATCTGTATAAATGGTGGGTTGGAAGGACTCTTAAAAAGCTGGAGGGCCATCTATGGAATGCAAGCTTCATAGCAACAATTTGGTCAATATGGCTGGACAGAAATAAAGTCCAATTCAACAAAACTCCAATCGACTGGGATGGCTTAATGGACATGATCAAACTAAGAACTGCCTTCTGGGTAAAGACCAAGTGTGGCTTATTGGACATCACATGTGAACAGATTGTATATAAGCTTCATGAGATCAAGGCCCTGAAGTATAGTAGGAATAGAGCAAAAAATCGAGTCTGCAAGAGACAAAATTAATGCCTCTGTGATTTCTGTGTATTTCTTCTAGACTGTGGCTTTTGGCCTCGATGCAGATATGCTGTCATCTTTCCGTTTGTGTTCGGTTTCTGCTGCTGTGGGGTTTGCTGCTGTGGCTCTTGCTGCGGTTTCTACTCTGGTTTCTTCTGTGGTTTTTGCTGCTTGAGCTGTGGTTTTTGTGGCTGTGGTTTTTGTTGCTCTTTGAGCTCAACCAAGGGCTTTGAGTAAACTACATCTTCTGCTGCTAACTGATGCTTCTTGTTAGATTGAGTGCCTGCCTTGATGGTCGAGTGTCCGGGGTGGTCTTGCCTGCTTTGCAGCTGCTTTTTATGTCCTGGTTTGGCTGATCTGTCCTGCTTGTTAAGCATTGCGCTTTTCTCTTTTTCTTTTTTCTGGTTTGGTCACTCTCCAAACTCTTTGCGGTGGTATTTGGGTTGAACTGTGTCCCTGTGTGGTTTAGTTTTCCTAAATTTCTATCTCTCCTTTTCTCTTTACGGATTAATTACTTGTATTCGTTTTTGAGCTTGAATTCAATCTATCTTTGTTTTGGTGTTCAAAATATATATATATATATATATATTTTTAGTATTTAAATATGTGAATGTTCACATATTTTAATATTCTCATGTTTCCATTATTTGTTAGTATCTGATTGTTTCGATTATTTGTTAGTAAGACTTCAAATGGAGGCATAACAGTTCAAATTTATTAAAAAATTTAAAAATAAAATTTTGTGGAATAGTCAACTTGTAACTGGGACTTAACTCAATATAATTAGCAAAAATAGGACTTCCTGCTAATTAACTCCTAAAAAAATGACCTTTTATTTTTTAAGATTATTTGGGATAACTTGTTCTTTTTTTATTAAAATGTTTAAAAACAGCACAACTTTAAAAAAAATCAGCCAAAATAGGACTAAATTTGGAACTTTACAATCCGATAATAAAATTAATTATTTTATTTTTAGACGAGTTGTTATTTAACAACTTAATATATGTTTTAATTTCACACTGCGTGATTTTAAATTATTTGAAACTTTTTTGCGTAGTATTTATAATTTATAATTGATATAGTCCAATTTGAGATAATTGCTTATTTGCTTATTGAACATAGTGGTGTAGTAGCATAACTTCAAAAACAACAAATTCTTTTTTCAAGAAAAATAATTTTTTTTTTAACAATTAAGCACACACTAATTACCATATGCAGTGGCACAAATTTATATAAGTGTACTTATAAAAACTTAAAAATATATTTTCATAATTGATCATAAGATTATGTATATTTATCTACAGTCTTTGTTATATATTTAACTATTTAAGAGTCATGGTATAATTTTTTGGAGTACAAGTATAAAAAAATATTAAAGTACTAATGCTATTATATAATTTCAGTAGAACACAAATACAATTGCAACAAAAACAACTATAAAATATAAAAGCATTATTGGTATAACATTTTCAATTGCTCGTTTAGGAGAGAAGGGTATTTATGTTTTTTATAAAAAAAATTACACAAAATTTGGTTTTTCATAAGAGAGGTCAATGATATTTTCAAAATTACACGAAATTTGCTTTTTCATAAGAGAGGTCAATGATATTTCCAAAAGGAGAGAGAGTATTTTTATTTTTGTTAAAAATTTCAAAAGAGATCAGTATAATTTACCTTTTTATTTATTGTATTAATCATATTTAATCTCACAAAAGAAAGAGGGAAAAGATTATATTTCCAATATACTCTTTCCCCACATTTTCATGCCAAAATTGATTGAAGATGCACATTCTCTAGGCAATTACAGCCCTTGCCTTGGCAATAGTACAACCATATGGATAACCTTTTTCATATGATTTTTGTCGTAGTGAGTTTTTTTTTTATTATGTTAGTTTAAATAATAATAATTTTTAAACTTTTTTTTTGTTATATACAAGAAATTTAAAAAGTAAAAAAATTACCCCAAAAAAACTAGATAAGACAAAAAAGCCACTTTAAACTTTTATAAGATTTTTTTTTTATTTTTAGTGAATTTTTTTCGACTTTAACCAACAGTTATATTTTTTAAATTTTTTTATCATGACGAATTAAAAAGATAAAAACCTAGACAAAAGAAAAATAAAAAAATTAGAAAAGACAAAAAAAGCCAGAACAAAAAGCTCAAAAAAAGCTATCCCAAAAATGATAGGTTCAAAATAAATTTGTTCACCTCGGTGTGAACAGTACTTATTCTCCAAGTAGTTTAAAGTATAAGTTTTACCATCAAATGTATAATGAGTTTTACAATTCAACAATGTTACATATATTTTATATTTTATTTTATGTTTTATATTTTACTCTACATACACATATAACTAACCATAGAAATTGAATTTTAACTAATTATTTGCATTGAAATTTACAACACTTATTAATTTTAATATAAATAGATGACCATGATTAACTTTATGTGATTTCTGTTATTAGTTGGCTGTGTAGAAAGTATTTATCTTTATTTTTTACTCACATAAATTTGGGCCTACAATCTACTTTATTATTTAAGTGAAACCACAATTTATCCAAATGAGGACAATAGGGGTTCCAAAAAGAGTAGGATTAGATTGAATATCTATACATTATCTTATCTCATATTTAGAATAACTTTAATAAATTTTTATTTAATCTAATACACCGTTAAAAGTGAAAATACATCTTATCTTTTCTTATATCAATTTTAATTTGGTATAAATTTATACAATGTTCATTGTATAAGACTGATAGAATCTTATTTTATATCACTGTCATGCCATCCATTGTATAAGCTACATTAATTAATTAACTCAAACACTGTTCAACAAAATCACTCTACAAACTATATAAAAATAGATATGTGGGTTCATATTATGTCTTATACAATTCAATATACTCATATCATAACCCTAAACATATCTAAGATGTTTGAAATTTTATTCTTTTACATTTTAAATAAGAGAGAGAGAGAGTATTATTCATCTACATTGTTTATTAAGAGGATGGACAAAATAGAACTTGCAACGCAAAGTCCCATTTTGCCCTTGATTGATGAGCATTTTGTTGGCTGCAATTATTGGTTGCAGCGAGGAACATAGTTAATTTGTATGGCTAATTGATGTTTTATGTCCTTTAATAATCACAAGATCATATTTTATATTTGATAACGAAGTTAACATGATTACGTAACTGTCAAAAGAAAACATGGGCACCAACTGGGTGATGCCTTTTCTTGCGACGAATATTTTTGTGGACCGATGTACGGACTATAGACACAAACAATTAACGTTGTCCGACCAATTAATTTCTAAGCTATATATGTTTGTTGTTAATTCCTCCGAAGTCCGAGCAGAAAGAGTCAAGTTGGTGTTTTCCCGTTAGTAAGGAGATGTGTGCGGTCGTGGGAAGAGCTGGACGGAGTATAGCACGACCTGACATTGAATAGATTTTTTACGGCGGTTTGTCCCCCTTTTGGTATTAGCATTACCTTCTTTAAACTCCTCCTCTTCCTTCCTTTATTTGCTTTCTGCTTTCCCACTGAATCCTGCGAAGTCAAAGGAAAAAGTGTGGTGGTTAGTTAAGGGCTCGTTTGGGTAGAAATTTCAAATCGACTTAGTTTATGTTTGGTTTAGTTTTTTTTTAAAAAATTTTTTTTACTTAAAAGCTTTTTAAAAAGCTTATTTATTTAGCTTACTATTGTAATTAATTGACTTTTTTACATCATTTTATATTTAATTTTTTTTTTTAAAAAAACCAAAAATTCTATATAAAAACTAAATATATTTTTGGCTTAAAATTTTAAAAAAAGTGTTTTTAATTTGTTTGGATAATTTTGTTGAATATAAACTTGATAATCAGATTTCATAAAGATCAGATAAAGCCATAAAGGGCTGAAAACAAATGTCAAAGATCATGTCTCCTGGTCAGATTTGGAAATCGCCATTGGCCCTCTTTGGGCAAACATTGTTTACTGTCTTATTGATTTATTTTTATTTATTTTAATTTAGATATTATAGAATTTGATTTATTAGTATATTTTTGTTTTTTTAAACTTTTTTTATTTATATTTTGATTAATTTTTTTTTTACTTTTTTAACTTGTATCAACGAGAGTAGTCTAAAAAGTATAATAGTTCGACTAGAGGATGAAAAAAGTTCACTAAAGATGAAAAATCTACAAAGTCAAATAAGCCAAATTTGATAGCGACCGGATATGTTCTTACTTCGTACCAGAAATCTATTTCGATGCATAAGTGTATTTTGTATTAATTAAAATAAAAAATAATAAAAAAAAGAAATAGAAACAAAGTGAGTGAGAAGGTTTGAGAATTTCGTGATTTCTTGTATTTGAATTTGTTTGACTAATAAAAACGAGTGTTTATTCCCGAATTTTATTGTTAAAAATCGCCACAAGTGATTTCTTTGTATTTATTTTTTACCAACAAATTTGGCTTATTAACTTCTTATTTATTAACTAAATTACTTTTATACGAGAAGTTATTATATGTTTTTGGGGTATTGCTCTCAAATAAATTTGGATCATACATCTATGTGGATCCTACTACTTTTGATATGCACTCCACACAAGTGTGTGGCTCAAATCTATTTGAGGCAATACTTCAAGAACATGAAATAATTGAACTCTTTATACATTTTGAAGAAATCTCATGACTTCAATTGTACGCATAATAATTTATTTTATTTAATTGAAATTATATTTTTAGTATTAATATAAAGTGAGTATATATATCTATTGGCGGCATCAAACCTTTTGCATATAGATTTAGGCCTGAATGGGATAATGTTGCTTATTTGTTTATTACTATATTATAATTTTTTTTTGTTTTTAGTTAATATTTTTTTATTATTTAGTTAGACTAGTAAATTATTTTGATCAAAATATAAAAAAGATTCAGAAAAACAAAAATAAGTCAAATTCTATGTTACTTATTTTTCTCTTTGGTAGATTTTTTTTCATTTTTTAATTAATTTTTTTTACTTTTTAAGTTTATTTCATCGAGACGATTTGAAAAAATTTCAAAATTTAGTCAAAAATTTAAAAAAATTCCGCAAAAACAAAATAAGCAAAATAGTGGCATTTAGCCCAAACAGGGCCTTAGTCATCCGGATCATTGCAAAATACTTATCAGTGTTTGATGACGGCGAATAATAAATAAATAATATATTAATGTATGTATAAAGTATATTAATATTTATGAAATAATAATTTTTATTATTAAAAAATATATTAATATTAAAATATTTAATCTCTATATATTTATTAATCAGTGTTATGTGGACACTAATTTTTTTTTTGTTTTTTGATTCAATGTGGACCCTAGTTAACAAGATAACTTTATAACCAAAATGTTATTTATTTATAAAATTATTCACAATTCAAAATATTAAGACCCCGTTGGATAATATTTATAACTTTTTGTTTTTAGTCTATAATAAACGAAAAACATGTATTTTTATTTTTTTTAAAAATAAAATAAAAATATATTTAGCACATAAATATTTAAAAAGTGATAGTTGGAGATAGTAATTGGAGATGTTAGCTGGTAACAATAGCAAAAGATAGCGATGGTAATCGGTAGCTGATGGTAGGAGGTGATAGTCGAAAGTAGTGATCAGAGACAGCAGTCAAAAGCAGTCGCTAGAAAAAAGATAATGGGAGGCAGTGGACAAATGTGGTGACTGGAGGTGGACGGAGGAGATGACCAAAAGTGTGTGGTCAAATATAGTGAAAAAAAAAATAGAATGAAAATTTATTTTACAAAACAAGTGAGAATATATTTTTTTCATTTATAAGAATATAATAAATTTTGAAAATTATTTATATTTTTTTAGAAAATAAAAATAATTATTAAATATATTTTATTTATAATTTACAAAAAAATAAAATTAAAAAATAATAAACATAAACGTCACCCACCATCTAATGTTCCAATTTCCAAATTCTAACTGTTTATTATGGGCGCTTACCGTTCTTGGTGACGTAACTAATGTGTTGCGCTCCTTACTTCGAGTCTTATCGTTCGGGTTCGGCCCATCCTTTTTACCTGCATTGCATGTTTCCTAGCATTAAAAAAATTAGGAAAAACAGAAGAAAAAAAAGTTGGGTAATTGTTACCTGTTCTCTTATGACAATGATCCTCTTCATTATCGAAATAAAAATTTTTATTACATCAAAATTATATTATTTTACAATATAAACTTTTTAATTTTAACAAAAACTTATTAATATAAAATAACATAATTTTATTAAATAAAAATTTTACAACACATTATAAAAATTTTAATTAATATAAAATGACATTATTATTAATATTTTTATTACAAAAATATTATGTAATTTTAATATAATAAAAATATACGTAGAAGTAACGGAGAAAATCATAATTATTCTGTTATGCTTATGATGGAGAAGTTATTAATCAATAAAACAAAAACAAAAAAAACTTAAATAACAAAAGGGCCATAAATTAAAAACACTCACCGCCGTCATTATCATTGTCATCCTCGTCGTCATCCAGATTACTGATGAAATATACTCTGAAACTCGGCGAGCCTGGACAAATCATCCTTTCGTCGTCGCTGAGCCTTCCTTCATGATCTTCTTCTTCTTCTTCTTCTTCTTCGTTGTGTTCGCCTTCATCCTCCTTGTGATCACCATCATCTCTCCCTCCCGCCACCACGTCCGCCGCGGCCGCGGCCGCGACGACCTTCGCCACCACTTCCCCTATTTTTTCACCCTTTCTCTTAGCTTCCGCGCTTTCCTCCTTGCCCCCGTCGGCGCCTTTCGACGACGACCGCTTCGAGCCCTCCGACGTCACGCAGCTCGCCACGCTATCCTCTTCCGGCGACAACACCATTTTTCGGGCATCGTTATTGTAGTCAAGAGATTTTAGCCGCGAAACATTCTCATCATTTTCCGTCTTGTCTTCGAGAAGCAACTCTTTCACAGAAGGACAGCTCCCGTCTTTCACCGCGGCCGACCGCCGGCGCCTTAGAATCTCCTCTACCCGGCGGCGGAAGATGGGGCGTAGCTTGGTCGGCACCGCTTCGTGTTCGGCGTTTAGCCGTGAACCCCCAGAACCCATCGGACGGTCAGTATTGCATTATCTGCCAAGAGATGCAGGGAAAAAAAATGACCGGAAATTTGGGAAGGTAGGGGGTTTGGATTCTTTGGAAGGAAATTAAAAATGGAGGTTT
>JAULJZ010186014.1:0-21678 GCA_032270985.1 Heliamphora pulchella | reverse complement strand
GAACCCTAAAAAGATGAGAAACAAGTTTCAAAAGAAGTTTGGCCAAAAATATGCAAAAAGTGTTTGAAGAAAAATGAAATACTTTCGGTATTTTGGCCATAACTTTTCATACAAAATGAATTTTGACATGAGGCTTGAACCATTGGAAAGTAGACTTCCGGGGCTTCAATTTGAACACAAAAATGACCTCATTCGGAGTCCGGATGAAAGAGATATCATCGTTTGAAGTTGGGAAAATACAGCAGTCCAAGTCAGTCGACTGGTTTGCTTATTCAGGCGACTGAAAGCCTAAAAATCTGGTTCAGTCGACTGAACTTGACACCTCAGTCGACTGAAAATGTTTCTGGAGTTTTAATTTCATGGTTCAATGAGGCTCAGTCGACCGAATCCCCAATTCAGTCGACTGAATGGTCTTGAATGACTGATTTGACTGTATAACGACTAGTTTGACTTTTGAATTAAATATTCAAAACCCCCAACGGCTAGTTCTTGAATTTTTGGTTATAAATAGCCCTCTAAACCTCATATTCAACCATCCCTCATCTCTCTCACTTCTATACTCTCTTCGTACTTCAATTCTTGATCCAAATTATCATACTTTTCATAATTTCATTGAAAGAGAGTATAATCCATTAGAATTCTCCATTGAGCTTTCATATCTATATTCTTTGGGAGTGAATTAGTGTGTGCTTTCATTGTGTACTCTTCTACTATTTAAGAGAGTGATTTTCTTGTACATCTCTTGTTTCTACAATTCTTTGTAAAGCAAGATTCGGGTTTGAATCTTGTGCTTGAGAAGGAAATTTCTCAAGAGAGGTTTCTCCACCTATAAGGAGGAATTGTAACTTGAGAAGGGGATATTCTCAAGAGAGACTTCTCTGCCTATTTGAAGGAGAGAGGCATCTCCGCCTATTAAAGGAGAGACTAGTGGAATCCTCAAAGCGGTGCTGCTTGAGGCAAGGACGTAGGCCGGTGCGCCGAACCTTGTAAATCTTGGTGTCGTATCTCTCTAACTCTATCTCTTTAATTCTGCACTTTAAATTCTATATCTACTTGAATTTGTTTATTAGAGGATACTTGTGGACATTTAGGATTGCATGTTTAATTGGGTCAATATTAGCATAAAGTTTTAAATACCCAATTCACCTCCCTCTTGAGATTGCATTACACTCACAACAGACATTTAGGGCTTAGTCAAGTTGACAAGAAGAGTATGTCAGAAAGTCAGAAGAAGAGTGTAGAATCGAGGTAGAGTTTTGTCACCCAGAAAATCAGGTGATGATGGTTCAAATCAACAGCAGCAGAATCAGTGCAATGGAAAACCTTCAGGTCACAGGAAAGTTACGGGCAGATTAGGCAGAGATCAGAAGCAAGTAGCAGTGTCAGAAAAAGTGGAGTTACCACAGAAAACTGAGACTTGAGGAGTTTGAAAGACTGTCCTAGAACGAGAGGCTAGTTGACTGCAATAGGGTCGAGTTCAAGTGTGACTTGAATTTGGGCCAAGTTCATTCAGATGGATGAACAGAGAAGGTGGAGCACCCATACCCGTGAATGGTGTGCAGGACGAGGCAATCGACTGATCTTTAAGATGGTGATGGTTTAGAAATTCGAGTTAAGGTAGATATTGTTGGTTTGGTGTCTCGAATTTTGGAATCCAAGGTCGGTAAGACAACCAAACAGAGTGAATTCAGTTTTTTGAAGGAAGTTCTCGGGTCTGTGACCGCTCGAGCGAATAGGAGTCCGCTCGAGCGGACTTGTACACAGGAAAGTCTTGGGTTAGTGACTACTTGAGCGGTCAGTGGTTCGCTCGAGTGACCCGCCGCAGAACAATTTGCGGCGCTAGGGTTTGTTTTAAACCTAGGGCTGCATATATATATATATATAGGGGTTTTATGTTTCATAAAACCTAAGAAGGTTGTCTATACACTCAGAGAGGCTCAGGTTAAAGGCTTGGAAGAGTATAAAGAGAGGGAGAAGGGGCTCAAGTTTGAGGTCATAAACATTGTGTGAGTAAAAGAGTAAAGCTTGTATTTCTTATTGTCATATAGTGGATTGTTTCTTCTTTTCCGTGGAGATAGGTAGTTAGCCAAACCACATAAATTCTCGTGTTCTTGTGAGTGTTCTTGTTCTCTATTTGATTTGTGTGGATTGTAGCCTACGTTCCTGTTTTCGCTGTGTAGGGAATTTGTGCCCGTTAAATCCCAACATCCTATGCACAGATCTTTTTTGTTTTTGTTTTGGGGAGTTTTAGAGTGTTTGGGAAGATAGAAAAGAAGAGAGAGACGAAAGGAAAAAGGTAGGGAAGAAAAGAAGTCTAGCTTGAAGGATCAAGAAGAAATATTTCTTCTTCAAAGAAGAAGTTTTTTCTGCAACATCCTCATCATCATCTTCATTCTCATCTCTGCATTTTCAAGGTTGAAATTTCATATATATGTGTGTGTGTGTGTGTGTGTGTGTACAAGAAAGTATTGTACTAACACAATAATTTAAAAAAACTACACAATCTTTAACTGCAGCTAGTGGTACTCGTATGAAAATACAGTACAAACTACCTACAGTTTTCATTTGCAACCAAGGAGTCTGCTTACCAGCAGTCTTTCTTTTGGTTCAAAATTTGCAACAAGAAGTTAATTTAGGAACCCCTTTTCTAAACTTGTTAATGTCAATCAATAAAATTGATTCGAAAGGAATCTCAAGTAGTTATAAAGGTAATAAAGTTTACTTCCCCTTTATTACTAATCCTGAAACCAAATCCCTTAATGAGATTAAAAATTTAATCTTATATAAGGAAAATCATTTAAATTCATTATAAAAAAAAAATTTAATGAATATAAATCAACAATTCCAGAATCCTAATCTTCATCAAAAGATGAGGAGTCTTGAACATAATTTTACTATAGAAATATGTAGTAACTTACTACATGCTTTTTGGGATAGAAAGAAACACATTATGCCTCTTCTTTATGAACTAGGATTTGATGAAACTTAAATTCCTACAAAAGCAAGACAAGTCAAATGAAATCTAACTATTTGGAAATGTGTAAGAAGGAAATCCAAGACCTTCTTGATAAAAAACTTATCCGAAAAAGTTATTCTCCATGGAGCTGTACAGCTTTTTATGTAAATAAAAGTGCTGAGATAGAACGTGGAACACTTAGGCATGTAATTAATTACAAACCTTTGAATGATAAACTGCAATGGATAAGATATCCACTTCCCAATAAGAAAGATCTTTTACATCGTCTTCAATATGCATCTATCTTCTTCAAATTTGATCTTAAGTCAGGTTTTTGGCAAATTCAAATCAAAGAAGAAGATTGCTACAAAACGGCATTTGTAGTTCCTTTTGGTCATTATAAATGGAATGTAATGCCATTTCGACTTAAAAATGCACCATTCGAATTTCAGAATATAATGAATGACATATTCACACCCTATTCTAAATTATGTCTTATTTACATAGATGATGTTCTTATATATTCATCATTCATAGACCAACATTTTAAACATTTCAAAATCTTCAAAGATGTTATACATAAAAATGGTTTAGTTGTTTCTGCACCTAAAATGAAATTGTTTTTTACAACAGTTAGATTTTTATATCATAATATACACCATGGTACTATCATACCCATTGATCGAAGTGTTGAGTTTGCATTTAAGTTTTCCGATGAACTAAAAGATAAAACTTAGTTTCAAAAAATTTTAGGAAGTTTTAATTATATTTCAGACTTCTATCAGTATTTAGCTCAAGATGCAGCTATTTTGTATACCAGGCTAACTAAAAACCCTCTTCCTTGGAGTGATTCTCATACGGCTGCAGTAAGAAAAATCAAGCTTATGGTTAAAATTTTGCCTTGTTTATGCTTACCGAACCCTACTTGGTTTAAAATCGTTGAAACTGACGCTTCTGACATTGGTTATGGAGGTATTTTTAAACAAAGAAACCCCAATTCTAATAAAAAAGAATTAGTACGATTTACTCCCGGAATGTTAAAAGATGCTCAAAAGAATTATTCCACAGTTAAAAAAGAAATGGTTTCAATTGTAAAATGTATTTTTAAATTTTAAGATGATTTATTAAATTAATCTTTTCTACTTCGCATTGACTGTAGTGCAGCCAAAATCATTTTACAAAAAGATATTAAAAATATTGTTTCAAAACAAATTTTTGCAAGATGGCAATCTGAATTAAGTTCATTTGATTTTCACATTGAATACATAAAAGATTCATCAAATTCTCTTCCGAATTTTCTAACAAGAGAATTCTTGCAAGACCAATCTGCAGATCTAACTGAAGATGCCTCCTAAATCGAAGCAGAAGAACAAGAAGGTTCTTTTATCTGAATTTTTCTTTTTGGGAACTAGGTCGCCTTTGACACCCAACCATCCGCAGAAATCTAATAATTCGAAGATCAAGAACCTTAAACAAGTTCTTGAAACAGGACTCCAGTATTTTCAAAATACTACAACCAAACATATCATTTCTTTGTCCATTAATGATCTTCAATGGTACCAAGACCCAGGGTTCCTTAAGGAATGCTATTTGGGTAATCAAAATTATTTAGTCTCTGAAGGACGACATCGTTTCGTCCAATGTTTTAAAATCCGGATCAGATCGGCCGGTTCAATCGGTTGAATCGGTGACCGGCCCGGCCAACGGTCCGGTTAAACCCATTAAACCGGCTAGGTATAAAAACCGGTGTTTTTAATGAAAATCATCCAAACCCGCGGTTGAACCGGTGACCCGGTCAAACCGGCACCGGTTCAAGAAAACCGGCTGGGTTTTCATCGGTCCTAATATTTTTCTGTTGTTTGAGTGTTTAACTTAAAATTTTATTTTTTTGATTTCTTTTAACTTAAAATTTTTTCAAAAGATCCCGCTTCCAACCCCTCCCCCCACATAACTTTTAACTTTTCAATATTTTCACTGTTCCTGTGCTTTCGGTGACGCTTCGTTTTCTTGCTTCATATTGTTGGCTTTAGCTGTTTCACACTGTTGCATCATCTATTGCTTAACTTGCTAGCTTTAACTTTTTGTGTTTATTTTTTTCATTTGCTTTTTGCTCTTATTATTTTTTTATTTATTTTGTTTTATAATTTTTTTTAATGTTGTGTTGCTATGTGTCTGTTACAGAATAATTTTTCCTTTTATTCTTTTTTTTTCTTTTGCTTTTTGCTCTTATTTTAATTATTTTTGTTGGAGATTCTAATTATTGAATTAAAATTATGCTTAGATCATGAGATGTCCTTAATTTTTTTATTTGAATTATGAGTTAAATGTTATTTTTATTTAATATTTATAAATTTAAAATTTATTAATGATGTAATTATGACGTCACGGTTCGATTCCGGTTCGATTCCGGTTCGATTCCGGTTGAACCGGTGACCCGTCCACCCATTCTTTTTTTCGATTTGCTCAACGGTCCGGTTTTCAAAACATTGGTTTCGTCTATGAGGCTATGCTAACTCAAACAGGCTCTGTTCAGATTGCTTACAATTATGTGAACTTTTTTTATCCTAAGTCTGCCATCACTCATTCCAAGTGTTATGTGATTCAAGTTCTCGATCCTCGTGCTTGGGGTCTTGACCTTTTTGGGGCTTGTACCCTTAAACTTAATGGAACTCAGTATAATTACTAGGATTATATCTAAGTTTGGCACTTTACTTTTTATTACCAAAATCTTATCCGTAAGAATACATGATTCTTTACCATGAATCTAAAGATTATTTCTTCTTCTGGTTTTCCTCCTTGGGTTTTTGCCTGGTGGGAAAAAATGAGGCCGGCTATTAAAGTCCTTCCTCAATTTGTACAAGATACTTATCCTTTATGGATAAAGAATCACGCCATCTTAACTTTAACCAAAGCTACAACTGTTTTTGGGAAACCTAATTGCAAATGGGATCCCATTGGAAAACATCTTATGTATTTCTTTGTTGAATTCCAGTTAGCTTGGATTTGGCGATGAAGCCCTAAAAGCGAGTTGGATCATTTAGAGTGTCCTACCCTCCAGAGGACCTTCTCTTTTAAATGGTGGAATGGTTTTGATACTACCAATACCTTAGCCAAAATTCAATCCACTATATCTGTAAATGATGTTGTATAGGCTCAAGCCCAACAAGCATCATTCTCTTCTCCATCCGTTAATATGGACACTTTAGGCCTTTTGATTTTTCAAACCCTTAAAGCCTAATTTTCTGATTTATTTGAAACCCAATTGTCCGTTAAGATGTAAGAGATAATGAAATTTAACTTTATCTCTGCTATAGCCAATATGGAGACCTAGAGTGATAAATCCATGATTTATCTACCCCATCAGAACTAAACACTAACCAATTCTTTTGTTTAGCTGGTGAGTCTTAGAACCCTGAAGATGATCATTTCCCTCTCACTGATTATTGGGATTCATTAATTGATATTGCTGAAGAAAAGGCATCTGCATCAATATCTAAACCAATGTCTCTTTGAATATGATGATAATCATGGCAAAATAGGAATATTACTATATTCCGTGAAATGACTATATTTAATTATTTTAAAGAAATATCATTATGTCTTAGCACCAGCATCTTGCCGGCACTTAAGGACAAAAGAGCATCTCTTTCCTGAGTGCTCTGATGCTTAAGGACAAAAGAGCATCTCTTTTCCTGAGTACTCTCTTTTCCTTTTCATTATCTGCCAAAATTACTTTTGACAAAGTGGTAACCGATGCCTGACGACAAAACTATAAAGTAGCATCCCATGTGAAGCCCTGTACAACTCCCCAATCTAGGATGGACATCTGGCTTCCATTATCCGGATGTGAAGAAGAAGATTTGAGGTCTGCATTATTGTGGAAACGCATATATCTCTCTTCTTTATTTAAGGGAACCTTCACCCTTCTTGAAGGAAAAGCTTTTCTTTAACCACCACCCCCCCCCCCCCGCCCCCCCTCTCTCTCTCTCTTGTATCTTTCTCATCCCTCTTCCTCTTCCTCTACCTTTGTAATATTTTCTCATAAATAAACGTTCATTGTAAGTATTGTGAGATCCACATAGTGAAGTTTTGAAGTTTTTAATCTCACTATTATTTGGTATCAGAGCCATTTAGCAGGTATGTTCTGCTAAGTATTTGTATACTTATATGCTATAAGTATTGGTATTTATAAATACTTTTTAAGTTATGTAATATCTTTGAGTTATGATATTTATAGTTGATGTTTGGTTATGGTACGTCACCTAAGTCACATTTGGTTAAGTTGTAAGGCCCGTATGTCGAGAAAGTTGGGCAAACTAGGGATACCTATAAATCGTTGATGGAAGTGTAAGCAAAATACAATTATAAGTATCTTAACCTAGTTACTATCTATCTAAGAAGCATGAAGAAATATTTATACTTTTAACATATAAGTATATTTTATTATTATGCTTTCTCGCTTTAAGCTAGATAAATCTGTAAAGAATGCTGAAATTGTTGAGTTTTCACAGACTCCCCAACTAAATAAATGGACTATACTTTTTGTAGAATCAAAGTTGATCTATAAGGTAAGCCTATTTGACTTTAAGAGTCAAAAGGCTGTAAAAACATTTGAATAATCTATATGTATAGATAATTAAGAACAAACTCTTCAACTTATTAGTTTAAGAGACATACAAGCTTATTTGCATAAATATCAATAATTACATATTGGTTTAATTCAAATAGCTCTTAAACCTTTAACCCTTTTAGGAGTTAATGGTAGTATAAATGCAACTTTAAGAGATAGTAGATGTAATAATTTTGTTTCATTTCTCATGGGTGTTGCATAGACTAGTCTGTGTCATGGACCAGTCTATTTTAATGTTTATCCGAATTTAAATTTATCGTTATTTGATTCAAATCTTTTGATGCAATAACTTTAAATTTACAAATGTATGGTTATAATTTTCTTCCCGGATCAGAAACCATAGCTGTATTTACATTTACTGTATACATTATAAAGTAATGAATACTTTATGTCCAAATACTATTTTATGCAGTGACCCTAGCAAAACCACAGTAATTGAAAGTAACCTTTTAATCACACAAATTGCCAGACCCTGTTTAATCTAGTGGGATGAAATCAAATTTCTCACAAAATAGACAATCCCAATGGCAGTTATGCCTAGACCTTTTTTGGACAGTAATATTGATCAAATTATTCAAAATGCTTCTAGAGATATTGAAATCTCCTTTGCTGGTCCAAGTAATTCTTTAACTAGAAGTACATCTTCCAGAAGACCTCCTAATTATCGTATTTCTTATCCTCAGTCTAGTAAACTTTCTAATTATAAATCTACTTCATCAAAATTACCTGATGAAACGACTACCATATCTGACTTAAGTCAGAAACCTGTATCAACATCTGGGTCTGTTTTAAAGGTCTTAGGCTATCAGAACAACAAATTCCACATGGAATTTATTCTTCACCATCTGAAAATGTTCCTCAAAGAACATCACCACTTGTCTCAGAAATGAGTTTCCATATGTAATTTCTATGGATTTTATACCAAACTCTTTTTTCTGATAAATCATCAGTAAAGAATTCCATAGCCCAACTCACACTGAGTTTCGGCAATGGTTTTTCTTCACCTATGATCAAAATCAAAGAAACATTATTCAAAATGTTTTCTATAAGGATCTTCAACAACAGCAAAAAATCATTTTCTTTAAAGAATGGTTTAATATATGGTCTCAAGATAAGTTCCATATTGCTGTCATTTCTGACTATAAAAAGGTTTGGACTAAACTAGATGGCACCTCTGTGACCTCAGTTCATCCACCCACCGAACCTATCTATATTACTTTCAATCCTAAACCTTTGGAAGCCAGCCCATATGTTTCATTCGATGAAAACAACATTTCTAATGTTGCAAAAAGTCAAAATAAAGAAATTAAATTTTATTAATTTAAATCTTCAAACAATTAGTAATCAACTTAATCGTATAGAAGAAAACGTTGATGAAGTATTAATTCATTCTCGTTATCCTGTTACATCTCAACCATTAAAAGATGATGAACAGATTTCTTTACAACCATCACGTCATGTTCCTGGATTTAAATTATCCAGTAAAAAACGGGATAATGAATTTGCTGAAATATTAATCTCAAAATTAGGATATTTAAAAATGAAAGAACCTGAAAAACAGATTAATACTTTAAACCAATCTTCATCCTCTGATTCTACCACTTCTAAATCAGAAACTAAATCTGAGCCTGATAACACTCTAGCTCAAATTCAAGATCTTCAATCTATGTTTACTCCCCAAGTAAATAAAATTGAATATGAACCCTTAGGAGCTACTAATAAACATTATTATCAGTGTCCTACTCCTACAAATTTGTTATGAGAAGAAGATTTTTTCCAAATACAAAATTCGTATAATAGAAAGACCATTTATGAATGGAACACAGATAGTTTATCAGAATATCAAAATTTTGAAATTATTCATAAAATGATGTATGCCTTGTGTGTGTAGAGCTATTGGTAATACAGAGCAACAAACAGCTGAACACATAACAAATGGTTTCACAGGTTCTTTAAAAGGTTGGTTTGACAACTACCAAACTGAAGGACAGAAACATGAAATATTTTATGCTGTCAAAACTGAACCTAGTACAACAACTGACATTCAAGGTCAGGTTGTGCAAACAAGCCAAGTTGTACAAGATGCCGTTTTTATTTTAGTACAACTATCTTGGCACATTTTATTGGTACCCATCCACAAAGACATGAAAGATCTAAAGAACTTCTTTAGAACCTTCGATGTCTTTTCTTAACCCATTTCAGATGGTATAAGGATGTTTTCTTAACACGTATTATGCAAAGAAAAGATGCTAATACTGAACATTGGAAAGCTAAATTCATAGATGGCTTACCAACTTTATTTGCCGAAAAAGTTTGGCAAAAACTTAAAAACCAATATGATGCCCATTCCATACCTTATAATCAATGTATTTATGGCCATGTATCTGTCTGTACTTAAGTGGGACTTGGTATTTGTAATGATATAAAATTACAATACTTTCTGAAAAAACAGAACCTCACTAGTAAACAGGAAATTAGAGCATTTTGTTAATAATACGCTTATCTACCTATTCATTTTCCTAAGAGAAGTAAAGATAAACATTGTTCTCATCGTAAAGATAGATCTAGGAAGTGTAAACGTAAAAAGAAATATACTTCTAAATCTAAACCTGAATCTTCCTTGAAAGAAAAATATCATAAAAGAACATTAGAAAAGAGAAAAACTAGATCTGATGCTTGCTGTTACAAATGTGGCAAAATAGGTCACTATGCTAACAGATGTTCAACTAAGAAGAAGTTAAATGAGCTTCAAAATGAAGGCTTAAGATTACAATTAAGTAAATTATTACTTAATAGTACTTCTAGGTCTGAATCTAAATCTTCGATTGAAGATATTATTTCTTCTTCTTCATCTGAACCATCATCTGTAAAAAGCAGATCTAACTGTAAAGGTAAGTGTTCTATGAATGAACTTACTACAAAACAAGGTTATAGTAATTACTGGAAAGATATTTGTGAATGAAATGGTTTGAATGTTCGTACTAGCAATTAACAGGATATGTTTGATGTGTTAGAACATATTTAAGATCCAACAGCAAAACGAAAATTTCTTGAATTTTTGTTAACTCAGACTCCAATATCATCAAAACTTGATAATGTTGTTGCTACTCCTAATCATGGTTATAGTTTACAAGCTGTATTAAATCGAATGGATGGTAGTTATGATAAGCCCATAACTATCTATGATTTAAATAAAGAAATAAAATTTTTAAAAACATAAATTAAACAATTAAAATCGTTTAACCAACAATATGAAATGGATCTTGTTACTATTAAAACAAGACTCTCTGGTCTTGAAAGTAATAGTTCCATACCACAGGAAGATAACCAGAATAATAAGGAGATTGAATCCCTTAATAATTATGAAGGATTATCTCATTTTCTTAACCTTCTCCAGAATGTTACACATTAGAAATGGTATATTCAAATTAATTTTGTGATTAATAAAGAATATATTATAAAAAATGCTATTGCCTTAGTCGATGGTGGAGCTGATATGAATTGTGTACAAATAATAGTGAGATTAAAAACTTCACACTTCAAAACTTCACTATGCGGATCTTACAATACTTACAATGAACGTTTATTTATGAAAAAAGATTACAAAGGTAGAGGAAGAGGGAAGGAAGAGGAAGAGAGATGAGAAAGATACAAGAGAGAGAGAAAGGGTAGAGAAAAGCTTATCTTTCAACAAGGATGAAGGTTCCCTTAAATAAAGAAGAGAAAAGATATATGCATTTTCACAATAATGCGGACCTCAAATCTTCTTCAAATCCAGATAATGGAAGCCAGGTGTCTATCATAGATTGGGGCGTTGTACAGAACTTCACATGGGATGCTGCTTTATAGTTTTGTCGTCAGGCGTCGGCTACCACTTTGTTAAAAGTAGTTTTGGCAAGTAATAAAAAGGAAAAGAGAGCACTTAGGAAAAAGATGTTCTTTTGTCCTTAAGCATCAGAGCACTCAGGAAAGAGATGCTATTTTGTCCGTAAGTGTTGGCAAGATGCTGGTGCTAAGACATGCTAATATTTCTTTGAAATAATTAAATCTGGTCATTCCACGGAATACAGTAATATTCTTGTTTTGCCATGATTATCACCGCATTAAAAGAGACTTTGGTTTGGATACTGATGCAGATGCTTTCTCTTTAGCAATACCAATTAATAAATCCCAATAATCAGTGAGAAAAATATAATCATCATCAGGGTTCTGAGACTCACTAGCTAAACAAAAGAACTGGTTAATGTCTGCTTCTGATGGGGTAGGAGAAACCATGGATTTATAACTCTAGGTCTCCATACTAGCTGTAGCAGAGATAAAGTTAGATTTTATTATCTCTAACATCTTAATGGATAATTGGGTTTCGGAAAAATCAAAAAATTGGGCTTTAAGGGTTTGAAGAATCAAAAGGCCCAAAGTGTCCATATTAACGGATGGAGAAGAGGATGACGCTTGTTGGGCTTGGACCTGTATAACATCATTTGCAGATATGGTGAATTGAATTTTGGCTAAGGCTTTAGTAGTATCAAAACCATTTCACCATTTAAAAAAGGTCCTTTGGAGGGTAGGACACTCTAAATAATCCAAATTGCTTTTGAGGCTCCATCACCAAATTCAGGCTAATTGGAATTTAACAAAGAAATAAAGAAAATATTTTCTAATGGGATCCCATTTGCAATTAGGTTTTCCAAAAACAGTTAAAGTTAAGATAGGGTGATTCTTTATCCATAAAGGATAAGTGTCATGTACAGATTGAGGAAGGACCTTAAGATCGGCTCCATTTTTTCCAACCAGGCAAAAAACTAAGGACGAAAACTAGAAGAATAAATAATCTCCGGATTCATGGTAAAGAACCATGCATGCTTACGAATAGGATTTTGGTAATAAAAAGTACAGTGCCAAGCTTGAATATAATCCTAGTAATTATATTGAGTTTCATTAAGTTTAAGGGTAAGAGCCTAAAAATGGTCAAGACCCCAAGCACGAGAATCGAGAACTCAAACCATATAACACTTGGAATGAGTGATGGCAGACTTAAGATCAAAAGAGTTCGCATGATTGTGAACAATCTGAACATAGTTTGTTTTAGTTAGCATAGCCTCATAGACGAAACGATGTTCTTCAGAAACTAAATAATTCTAATTACCCAAATAACGTTTCTTAAGGAACCCTAGGTCTTGGTACCATTGAAGATCATCCATGGAGAAAGAAAGGATATGCTCGATTGTAGTATTTTGAAAATACTGGGGTTCTGTTTCAAGAACTTGTTTAAGGTTCTTGATCTTCGGATCATTAGATTTCTGCGGATGGCTGGATATCAAAGATGACCTAGTTCCCAAAAAGGAAAATTCAAATAAAAGAACCTCTCTTGTTCTTCTGCTTCAAATTAGGAGGCATCTTCGGTTAGATCTGCAAATTGGTCATGCAAGAATTCTCTTGTTAGAAAATCCGGAAAAGAATTTGATGAACCTTTTATGTATTCAATGTAAAAATCAAATGAACTTAATTTAGATTGTCATCTTGCAAAAATTTATTTTGAAACAATATTTTTAATATTTTTTTGTAAAATGATTTTGGCTGCACTACAGTCAATGCAAAGTAGAAAAGATTAATTTAATAAATCATCTTAAAATTTAAAAATACATTTTACAATTGAAAGCATTTCTTTTTTAACTGTGGAATAATTCTTTTGAGCATTTTTCCACATTCCATAAGTAAATCGTACTAATTCTTCTTTATTAGAATTGGGGTTTCTTTGTTTAAGAACACCTCCATAACAATGTGAGAAGTATCAGTTTCAATGATTTTAAACCAAGTAGGGTTCGGTAAGCATAAAGAAGGCAAAATTTTAACCTAAGCTTGATTTTTCTTACTACAGCCGTATGAGAATCACTCCAAGGATGAGGGTTTTTAGTTAGCCTGGTATGCAAAATAGCTGCATCATGGGCTAAATACTGATAGAAGTATGAAATACAATTAAGACTTCCTAAAACTCTTTGTAACTGAGTTTTATCTTTTAGTTCATCAGGAAACTTAGATGCAAACTCAATACTTCGATCAATGGGCATGATAGTACCCTGGTTTATGTTATGACCTAAAAATCTAACTGTTGTAAGAAATAATTTCATTTTAGGTGTAGAAACAACAAAACCATTTTTATGTATAACACCTTTAAAGATTTTAAGATGGTTAAAATGTTGGTCTATAGATGATGAATTTATAAAAACATCATCTATGTAAACAATACAGAATTCAGAATAGGGTGTGAATATGTCATTCATTATATTCTGAAATTCGGATGGTGCATTTTTAAGTCTAAATGACATTAAATTCCATTCATAATGACCAAAAGGGACTACAAATGCCATTTTGTAGGGATCTTCTTCTTTGATTTGAATTTGTCAAAAACCTAACTTAAGTTCAAATTTAGAGAAGATAGATGCAGATTGAAGACGATCTAAAAGATCTTTCTTATTGGGAATTTGATATCTTATCCATGGCAGTTTATCATTCAAAGGTTTGTAATTAATTATAAGCCTAGGTGTTCCACGTTATATCTCAGTATTTTTATTTACATAAAAAACTGTACAGCTCCATGGAGAATAACTTTTTCGGATAAGTTTTTTATCAAGAAGGCCTTGGATTTCCTTCTCACACATTTTCAAATAGTCAGATTTTACTTGACCTGGTTTTACTTTTGTAAGAATTTGAGTTTCATCAAATCTTGGTTCATAAGGAAGAGGCACAATGTACTTCTATCACAAAAAGTATATGGTATGTTACTACATATTTCTGTAGTAAAATTATGTTCAAGACTCTTAATCTTTTGTTGAAGATTAGGATTCTGGAGTTGTTGATTTATATTCATTAAAAAAAAATTCTTTTGATAATGAATTTAAATGAATTTTCTTATATAAGATTAAATTATAGAAATAAGCACAAAGTGCCTCTTCCTTATGAACTAAAGATTTGATGAAACTCAAATTCCTACAAAAGCAAGACCAAATCAGATGAAATCTGACTATTTGGAAATGTGTAAAAAGGAAATCCAAGACCTTCTTGATAAAAAACTTATCCCAAAAAGTTATTCTCCATGGAGCTGTATAGCTTTTTATGTAAATAAAAATGCTGAGATAGAGCGTGGAACACCTATGCTTGTAATTAATTACAAACCTTTGAATGATAAATTGCAATGGATAAGATATCCAATTCCCAATAAGAAAGATCTTTTAGATCGTCTTCAAACCGCATCTGTTATCTTTAAATTTGATCTTAAGTTAAGATTCTGGCAAATTCAAATCAAAGAAGATCGCTACAAAACGGTATTTGTAGTTCCTTTTGGTCATTATTGTTGGCCTAATAAGGTTTTAACCTGTTTTGAAGATAACAAATCAAAACTTCTAATTGTGCAAATTGAGTGTGTTCACAGGAATTTAATGTCACAAGCACAATTGAGAACGCAAAATGAAAGTCATAAAGCATGAAGAACATATTCAAATGGCTATAATCCATGGAGCACTTGAAGACCAAGAGAAAGAGCTTGAAGATTTTCTAAGTGTAAATGCACTAAGGCCTATGTAAGTTAACATACCATTGGTTATATTTGTGAAAGTTCATAGGTGACCTTAGTTGAACCCTAGGTGCTTAATATTTCATAGAAAATCATTTTCAAAGTATAAAATGTGTTTTAAAATGTTTCAAAAGAAGTTCAGCCAAAAATATGCAAAAAAGTGTGTGAAGTAAATTGACATACCTTCAATATTTTGATCATAACTTTTTGTACAAAATGAAGTTTGTTATGAGGTTTGAACCATTGGAAAGTAGACTTCAGGGGCTTCAATTTGAACACAAGAATGACCCTATTCGGAGTTTGGATGAAGCGGTTATGGTCGTTTAAAGTCGGGACAACAGCGCAGTCGAGTTTAGTCAACTAAACTATCTATTTCAAGCGACTGAATGTATTCAGTCAACTGAACCTCCCAGGTTAGTCGACTGAGTTGATGTATTTTTGAATATGGGCTGCAACGGCTAGTTTAAAAATTCCTTATTTAGCCCAACGGCTAGTTAAGATTTTTGGCCTATAAATACAACCTTTGAGCTTTGGAAAATGCAAGAATATGCCCTCAATCATACTCTCTCATATACATTCATTTTGTGCTTCAAATCTTTGATTTTTTGTTCTTATTTTGAGAGAAAACCTTAGAAATTCTCTATTGAGCTTTCACTTATATATCTTTTAAAATGAACATTAGTGTGCTTCATCTTGTACTCGTTTGCTCGCTAAAGGAGCTGATTTTTGTACAATTTCTATTGTATTCTTGTTGTACCTGAGAAGGTGAATTCTCAAGAGAGGGATCTCTGCCTATTGAAGGAGAGAAATAGCTCCACTTATAAGGAGGGATTGTACTTGAGAAGGGAATATTCTCAAGAGAGACTGCTCCGCCTATAATAAGGAGAGAGGCTGCTCTGCTTACTTGAGGAGTGACTAGTGGAATCCTCACAGCGGTATGCTTGAGGCAATAACGTAGGCCTGAGTGCCGAACCTTGTAAATCTCGATGTTGTATCTCTCTAACTCTATTTCTTTAATTTTCGCTCTTTAAATTCCATATCTACTTGAAATTGTATGTTTGAGAATACTTGAGATTACTTGTGGATGTTTGGGATTGCATGATTTACATTGGTTAAACTTGGCATAATTTTTAATATCCCAATTTACCCCCTCTTGGGATTGCACCACACTCACAATTATGAATAATGTAATGCCATTTGGACTTAAAAATGTATCACCCGAATTTTAGAATATAATGAATGGCATATTCACACCTTATTCTGAATTTTGTATTATTTACATAGATGATGTTCTTATATATTCATCATCCATAGACCAACATTTTAAACATCTCAAAATCTTCAAAGGTGTTATACATAAAAATGGTTTAGTTGTTTTTGCATCTTAATTATATTTCAGACTTCTATCAATCTTTAGACCAGGATGCAGCTATTTTACATACCAGGCTAACTAAAAACCCTCCGGAAGGACATCGAAGATTCTGGAGAAATTCTCTAGATCTTTCATGTCTTTGTGGATGGGTGCCAATAAAATATGCCAAGATAGTTTGTACTAAAATAAAAACGGCATCTTCTAAAGCTTGGCTTGTTTGCACAACCTGACCTTGAATGTCGATTGTTGTACTAGGTTTAGTTTTGACAGCATAAAATATTTCATATTTCTGTCCTTCAGTTAGGCAGTTGTCAAATCAATCTTTTAAAAAACCTGTGAAACCATTGGTTATGTGTTCAGTTGTTTGTTGGTCTGTATTACCAACAGCTCTACACACACAAGCATTCATCATCATTTTATGAATAATTTTAAAATTTTGATATTATGATAAACCATATATGTTCCATTCATAAATGGTCTTTCTATTATACGAATTTTGTTTTTGGAAAAAATCTTCTTCCCATAACAAATCCGTAGGAGTAGAACCCTGATGATGATTATATTATGATAGTTATGATAAACCCATAACTATCCATGATTTAAATAAAGAAATAAAATTTCTAAAACCAAAAATTAAACAATTAAAATTGTTTAACCAATAATATGAAATGGATCTTATTACTATTAAAACAAGACTCTCTTGTCTTAAAAGTAATAGTTCCATACCATAGGAAGATAACCAGAATAATAACGAGATTGAATCCCTTAATAATTCTGAAGAATTATCTCCTTTTCTTGACCTTCTCCAGAAAGTTACACATCAGAAATGATATATTCAAATTAATTTTGTGATTAATAAATAATATACTATAAAAAATGCTATCGCCTTAGTCGATAGTGGAGTTGATATGAAATGTGTACAAGAAGGTATTATGCCAACATAATACTTTGAAAAAACTACACAATCTTTAACTACAGCTAGTGGTACTCGTATGAAAAAACTACATAATTTCATATATATATATATATATATGTGTGTGTGTGTGTGTGTGTGTGTGTGTATTGTTGTCACTTTCTTTGTCCTTAAAGCTCAAAGGGAACTCATGTCTCATCTCTTTCCCATATGATGGAGATATGAACAATCTGTCCCTTTTTTACTTTTCCTTTTCAAAATCTTTTTATTTTGAGTTTTGATTCTTGAATATGGTCTACAACTTATATGTAAATCATATATGTGAGCGATAGAACCATGCAATGAAGAATTAAGGATCATAGAGGATGTGTATGCATGTCCTTTGTGTTCGGTCCAAAATCTCCAGCATGTTTTTCTTGTTTTGTGCAAATTTCTTTTCAGGTCTAATATCAGAGTTTTGAATTAAAAATTTTATTGTTATTTAATATGAATGTCCTTTGCATTGATCTTCATATTTTAAAAATTCCAGACCCGAAATGGCTTAAACACTGTTCCGAACAGCCAACTTTAAAATAGTGCCATTTCTTGTAAAAAATGAATTTTTGCTTGAAACCATTGGAAAAAGTTAGATTTTTTGTCTTATATTTCCAATCCCACTGGAATCACTCTAAGTACACACCAAGTTGTGGTATTTTTTCCAAAGTGTCGGATTTGGACACTCTGTAGTTAAAAATTGTTTTCTCAAAAAATACTTAGTATTTTTTAGCAAGGCCAAGTCCGAGAGCTCCCTAACATCCATTTATGCAAAAGGCTGTTTCCACGCCTCGAACCCGTGACCTCTAAGTCACACGGTGACAACTCTATCGTTACGCCAAGCTCCCCTTCATGTATTTAAAATAATGTGTTAACTTTATTACATGTTAGTATGTTAGCTTTAATTGATGTAAGCATGCGACTTGTTAATATGATTGTTTGGTTATTCGATAAATGTTATTATGCTTGTGAGATGTGTTAGTTTGGATATTGGTATTTTAACCTAAGTGTCATTGTGCATATGACCTCTAAGTATCGTATGAGAATTTTCCCATGTTAATTAATGTCTTATGCTGAGATGCATGTTATCATAATAAGTTAACACTTTTGTTCTTTTACAATGTGGTTGTATGCTTATATTCATTAGGTATGGGTTACGAGGATCACACCCTATTATTCAAAAATTAAAAATAAATGGTGTTTTGAACAATGAGATAGGTCCATAAATGCCTTGAGTCATACTATATCTTGAGTCGTGTCACGTCGTGAACCATGTATCTCAATTAAGTGAATGAACGGGAATGTGATGAACGGTAATACGAGTGAATAGGAATATAGTGTATGAGAGCATCATGGTACCGTGTGAAGTATGAAGTGACGGTGAATCATATAGATCACCCATTAGACCTTGATCTGTGATCCGAAGATGGCATCAAATTGTGGAATCCATGCGCTTGTCCTTTGGATGTCATTGTTGGATACCAAATTTGACTATAAGAGCATCATTGTGGCTAAAGGAGCGCCTCTCGATTGGTAGTCTTCGTCCTTGCTCGTTGATCGAGGTTATGACAGTTTTTATAGCCAGGAGAACCTAGTGTAACACAATTTAATCAACCTTCATAAAATTAAAGGAACCATCATCATAAAGTTTATCATGCATATTCCATCTCGATAATTGGTAAATTTTTAGCATACTGTTCTTTTAAATACTTGTATATATATTTCTATTTCTATTAGGCATCATAGCTCATGGGGTTTCATGCCATGTTACAGCAAACGTGAAGATCCATCTGATGCCTACAGTGAAAAGTCTCTGAAACCGTGGCTCACTTGAGCCACCTCGGCTTTTTCTTTGGACTAGCAGTTTTATTTTTGTCTCTAAAATACTTTTACTACCTTGTTGCTTGAAGATTGTTTAGACCAGCCTGTAACTAGTTTAAAACTATTGCATGTTTTGTTTTTTATGATGATTGCTATGATTCGGTAGTTGCTTTTCGTTATTTGCAAAAATGGTCTTTTTTTCGATCTGGATGTTATCCGAAATTTGGGGCATCACAGTTTTTACAAATGTTTTCAAGAGCCTTACGACAAGTTTTTCTGTATTATGGCGGAGTTCCAGAAACATCCCCTAAATGATTCATAAAGGTTTTCTTTTAAGATTTCATGAGTGTTTCACCTATGTTTGAGAAACAAGTCTATGAGAAAGTGAGTTTCTTGGTAACTACTTAAATATTAAATTTATTGGCTAATCAAAGTAAAAAAGAAAAGAGAAAGAGAGAGCAATCCTTTTGACTGCAAAAAAAGGGAAAAGAAAAGAAAACTATGATGTAACAGAGCCCTAAAATTATGATGTAGATGCTATTTAAAAACATGTCATCACTTGAACCATTTTTCTTCTTTCACTTCCTGTGCTTGATCTTTAATCTTGCATTATAAAGGCTTGCAGTGATGTATTTGCATTTTTCTTGTAGATTGAACTAAATCAAGTGCGCCACCTGGTTTTGGACATATCTTGTCTTGATAGGGAGCTAGACCTGAGACTGATGCTGTATGCCAAGAGAGTTTTAGTAGCTTTAACAGTGAGTTATTTTGCTCGCCTTGGACTGTTGCTTACATTACTTTCTAGCAGACTGAAGCATTTGATCCGGGCAAGTAAACATTATTGTCGTGACGTGCAGCCTGGTTGCTTGCTCTTCTTCCACTTTTCAGGTGCTGTTGTGGGCGGAAGTCAGATACTGCCTCTGTTCAGTGTTTTATTAATCTAGGTGTCATAAGTGGATTTGGAGACTCCTATTATCTTTCTGCTTGCAGGAAAATTGCATTTGTTAACAATGATTATTTGCGTCTCCCAAAATGTTGAAAAAGGCCGGTTCTCTTATTTTCAGATACCTTTTCCAAGTATTAGGCTGCCAATTCAGCCTTATCCTATGATATGCAATTCTCTAACAACACAGCTTATCAGGATTAAACAATTAAGTGATAGCTAGCCTAACGCAGTGGCATGGGTGCCTAGGATGTATGGTCATGCGACACGGTTGCGTTATCACACTGGCAATTTTCAAAAAATTAGGATACAGCATGACAAAGACACAATAACACAGTACTACTTCATTTTCTATCCTATAATATATTTATTTTTGTCATATAAAAAAGTAAGAAAATCATTTTCCACAATCTACTTTTTAGAAAAGAAGAGTGCACAGTAACTGATAATCTTTATTTTAGATTTTTTTTTTTCACAAATAAATTGAAAACTTTGGGGATTAGAATTTACTAAAACTAATAAAAAGTCTAAAATAGGAGGGATAAATTGGTAGAAATATGCATATTTATATTTTATTACATGGACTGCAGAAAATTTGGCTGGAAAAAAGTTTTATTTTCATTTTTTCTGAACTTTTTTATCATTGGTCTAAATTTTTTCACGAGAGGAATCTAAAAATTATATAAGTTTGAATACAAAATAATTAAAAATTACTAAATTTATTTTAAAAAAACTATTAATTTTTTTTAACAAACACCACCTTTCAGTGAAGTTATCTTTTACAAGAGCTCTCCTTGCTAATAAATGGTCATGAAAATGAGATTCCTGATCTTGCTTCCCCTTTTAACTGTTTCAGGATGATGAGCAGCGCAGCATCAAGAGCCTGATTAGTTCTGCAGTTTTAGATCCAGATGTGAAGGGTGGGTTAAGGTGGCCCCTGGGGAAGGAGTGTTCTGGAGATAGATATGCTGTTGTTGGAGTTTGGCACACAAATGCTAAAGCATTTAGAAGTTCATCTACGAGACTCAAGGTTCGGAATGCAGATCGATTTGATTTCAGGACTTCAGCTGGGGAAGTAACAGGAGAGGTCAGTCTGAAAATGACTGGAATTGTATCACTATTGCGGGTAAGTTTTTTGTGCCGGTGGTGGTTGTAAATTTGTTTCGTTCCTTGTTATGTGGATCATACGGTTCATTCTATCTTATCTGCTCTTTTGCCTGCTGAAGGGTCTGATCCATCCTATCTGTTCTAATATATTTTCTTAGTAAACTGTGATATACTTTTTGTAAACTTGTGCAACTTGATATCTTCGCACAGGTCAATTAGCAAAGAAAGGAAAGTGGCCTTGATGTAGTGAATAATATGTTGGGAGAAATTCCAACGCCGACATAAAATACATGCTCGGGGATCCAGAAAATACATCTTTATTAAACTTTCAAC
>JAULJZ010186004.1:0-21682 GCA_032270985.1 Heliamphora pulchella | reverse complement strand
CCCATTTCATAAAACCCAACTCAACTTAAACACACCTATCAAGTTCTTCACATTTCACATGAAATTAACTAGATTTTTACTCATGCTAGTAAAATATCAACCCATATCATATCAAACGTATGAGATAATCTAGATCCTACCTCGAATTTGCTCAAAAGCTTGATATTACTCCAATTTCTCCCTCCTAGGGTTTGGATGTTGATAGATCTTGCTTTCTTGATGCTCCATCTTCACTTTTCTTGCTCCAAAGTGTGATTTCCATCCTTGCTTGCCCCCAATCTTGCCTCAATCTTCAATTTGAAGGATGGAGGGATAGGGTTTTTGAGTGGAACATGGGTTTCTCTCTCTAAAAGGATGAAGAGAAGAAGAGGACGAGAAGAGAAATGAGAGGAGAAGGATTCATGTGGGCAGGAAATGGGAGAGCTCTCTCTCTCTATATAAATAGACACTCCCAACCTTTCTCCAATGTTCGATATTTATCTATACATTTCCCGATAGTCAGCTCGAGTGGACCCCCACCGCTCGAGCAGTGAACCCTGAAGCTAAATTCTACGGATTTTCTCAAAACTCAACTCAAACTTCAAACCTTGCTCAAATCTAAATATTTGAATTTCTCCATTAACTTAGCCATATTAAAACTATTCATCACCGTATATCTCCACTTCACTTTCATATATCACTAATTCAGCCATTAATGAAAAAAATTTTATGACACCCATGCCCAAATTTAATTCCGTCTCCTCGCTTAATCGAACACATAAAACACAAAAATAAACACATAACGGGCTATTACAGAGGCTCTGACGTATCTTCTGGGCACTGTACCGGTCCAGATGGATAGAGACCGAGTCAGGTACGTGTGGTTTCATGAGTATTTCCGTCACTTCTAGTGTACCGTGCCCCGCCATTATGACTAGGGTGCCCGTGCTTTCTTACTATACATGTTCGGTACCTCCTTATTTTTGAACAAGGAGAATACCGTATAACTTCATTATCTCGGTGCCGTTTTTCGTCTCTATCGGGTGTCCACATATTATTGGGGAGGTGCTGCTCTTGCAACACTGTATGGCTCGATAAGGGTATTGACTCGATTCCCTCAGAAGCTCAGCATAGGGGGATACTGGAGGGTCTGGGAGATCAGCCTTAGTTTATGTACACTATTCATTTATTTCTTCTGTTATCTGTTATCTGTTCTTCTGCTGACACTTTCTCTCTATAGCTATGGGCCAATGAGTTCCTTGGGCTACATGTGCCGACAAACTCTTTCGCTGATCCTCTGATTATCCCCCGTGTTGCTCAATGGGCCCAAGGTTTGAAGGGAAAGAAGAGCGGAGGAAAGGGCTTAGAGAGATTCTAGGCATCTTTGGACCGACTGACTCCCGACCAGGTACCACTTCTTGCTATATTCTCAACTTATTGCTTACTTCTTTATCTATTCATTGATCACTGCTTATTGTACTGCACACTGTTCTCTGTACTGATGACTGCTTACTACACTGCACTATTCACTGAACACTGTTCTTTGATCACTGTATTGTTCACTATTTACTGATCACTATACCGTTCACTTATATGTTTGTTGGGATGTCTGGCGGGGGGTGGAGAGTCAAGCTGGCAAGGATTTAATATGTAGCCGCAATGCCGCTTCGATGCGAATCCTGCTAGAGGGAATTTTCTGTTGAGAGTACTACCTTGCAGAAAGGGTGGTCCGCCAGTCACTAGGTCTTAATCACTTCAGGATTTTGGCTGCTCCTCCAGTTCGTATGCGTCGGACAGACCATCTGAGCCGAGTCGACATGTTACTTGAGATGATGGGGACCCACGCTACAGAGCTGTTGGGACCCAAAGGAGATTACATAGCGTGGGCCCGGGCACATCTGATGAGGCCACTGGGTCCTGAGCTGGCCGCACCTGTTGGACGGAGGAGGGGACGAGTTTCTTCTAACTTTTTGACTTCTTTGCTCTTTTCTATACTCTGCTTTTATCTTTATCTCCTTTTAACTGCCGCCAACATCGGCCATCGGTATTGTATGGCCGCAAGTTCCGGTCCAGCCTTAGGTTCCTATCCAGGCTCTAGTATGAGGTCGTGGGTCCCGTGCCTCTTCTTTTAGAGCTTGCACCAGAGGGTCTGTTTCTTCCGCCAGAAGCCATTCTCGCGTCGTATCTTCCTTTTTAGATGGCAGTGATGACAGCGATGACCTAGAGGAGCTGTTCGACGATGTTAGTACAAACGATGCCGAGTCTTCTTCTCACCGGGTCCGCTAGAGACACTGTTGTAGACACCCCAATTTGACCCCGCCCAATCTTAGGTGAATCCGATGATGAGAACAGTCAGAATAGTGCCTCAGTACGATCGTCGGGAAATGATCGAAGCTCGGTATTTGAACCCGATCATTAAAACCTTCAAACCAATGAAATAATTTTGAACCACCAACTCCAATGTGGCGACCGCCAATAGAACCATTTGAAAACTTCCACTTTTTGTGGCGACCGCCATGTACATTGTGGCGACCGCTAATAAAATTTCATGGAAACCCTAGCCCAAAGTGGCGACCACCACCTTTTACATGACGACCGCCAACTTGAATTGTGGCGACTTCCAATGGAATCTCTTGGAATCTTTTCAATTGTGGCGACTGTCAACTCATGACCTGCGACCGCCAACTTCAAATGGCATGGCGTGTCCCAAAACGTGTCAGCATCTCATTTGTTGAAGAATTCTCTAAATACTGTAAACCTTGGTATGTTTTCAAGACATAGTTTAGAGAGAGAAGCTCTGCCGAGTCGCCGAGCAATCCCGAGGCCCGACGCCGAAGCCCTGCTGAAGTACCGGAGCCGAACCCCCGATACCGAAGTTCTGAAATCCTAGCTTGGATCATCTCTCGAAGACTGAATTGCCCATCACCACTCCTCGACTTGAGGATTCTTTAGCGATCCAGATACTTTGTTTGGATCTTCGTTCTTTCTAACTTCATTTTCTACCTCTTTAGAGTGACCGGGTTAATTTGATTATTTTATCGTAATTACGTTCTTACATTGCTTATAATTGCTACGTTTATGTTTAAATTCAAACTTTAGCTTTTTTTTTGGGTAGGTTAAGTGGGAATGGGGGCTTGGACACCCCAGGGGCCGAACCCTGGGGGGTAACATGGGGGCAAGACAGCGTTGCCAACAGCGCTGGCCTTACTTGCTTTGTTTATTTGTTTACTTGCATCAAATTTATTAATTCATCAATTAGTACTAACATAATTTGATAATACGACTAGATAATGTCATTATTGTTATAATACAAACACTTACATATATATAGTTGTAATTGTCAATATTACACTCATTTAATGCTAATTTTTCTTTTAATATTAGTTTAATGTTTCATTTGCTAGTATCTTATTTATTTATTTACTTTAATATTAGGTAATCTTTAATTTAATGCTAATATTTTTTTTTTCTTGTAATTTACCTTTATTTTTCTCTTAATGTCCCATTTCTTTTCTTTTTTTTCCTTTAATGCTAATATTCTATTTTATTTTATTTTATTTCTTTTTAATATTAACTTAATGTTCATTCACTAACAGTAATTTAATGTTCCTTTACTTGTTTTTATTTTTTATTTTCTTTTTCTTTTCTTTTCTTTTAATATTAGTGTAATTTTCTTTTTTCTAGCATTTTATTTTATTTTATTTTCATTTTTATTGTTAGCTTTACTTTCCATATAATGTTCTATCTTATTTTTCTTTTACTTTTGGCTTAATTTTTCTTTCATAGTATTTCTTTATTTCGTTTTCTATTTCTTTTCCTTTATATTTCTTTGTTAAGCATTAAAACTCCATCAAAATCCTTTAATTTAGTTTTTCTTTCTTTCTTTCTTTTCCATTTTCTTTTATTTTGTTAAGCATTAAAATTTTTTAAAATCTTCTAATGTTGGTTTCATTTCTTTTTAATAGCACTCACTTTATTTGTCTTTTCTTTTATTTAGTTTAAACATAAAATCCATAAAAAGATCTTTTAGTTTTAATTTAACTTACTTTTGATAGCATTTTGTTTATTTTTTCTTTCTTTTATTTCTCTTTACATAAATTCAATTTTTTTTAATCATTAGCTTAATTTCCTTTCACATCTTTTATTCTTAGTTAGAATTTAATATTTTTAAAGCATGTCTCATATTATTATAATTTTGGGTTGTTTTGGTTGTTTAGGTTATTTTAACCATTTAATGATTTTGTTAGCAGTTTTTATATTCATTTGTAGTATGCTTTACATTTAGCAATTTTTAGCATATTTTTGCTCTTTTATTTAAATCATGATAACTTAGGTTATTTTGGTGAAATTGTATGTAGGTGTGCTCTGTGTATCTTTTAGTTAGAAATTGTATACCGTAGGACTTAGAATTTTATTTTTTTATTTACTTTAATTTGGGGTTCTATATACATATGCTATATATTTTTTTATTTGATTTTGGATATTTTTTCTTTGCCTCCACTTTATTTATTTGCATGCATTTGAGAAATCTTATTAAAGAACCAATGATGATTAGTAGAGGCCAACCTTACGGTTGGGCAAACGGGGTGCCTTACACCTTCTCCGATTCGTAGCTTAGCCTCCAAACCCTCTTTCTCTAGTTAACGTTTTAAAGGTCAGTAGCTATTTTTTTTTTATTTTTCTTAGTTTTTCTCAAAAATCAAGTGGCGACTCTATTTTCAACAAAAAGGGGTATTCAAAATTTGGCTTTCAAGGAGTTAAAATATTTTCAAAACATCCTTTGAATTCCCATTATTTTGACCATTTCAAAATCCCAAAATCCCGGCGCCAAAGTATTTTCTGGCAACTCTACTGGGGACTGGTTTATAAAATCAAATAAGAGAGTTAGACTTGAAAATATTATTGGTTTTTAATAAGAATTTTTTATTTGCATTTTCGCATGCATGTGCATTATTCTTCACACCCCGCTGCCTGGTCGATCTGATGCCCCGATCGTTCATCCGTTTCGGAGAATATTGGGAAGACGAGCAAGCCTTACTGACTATACGCTTTTATAGGTGCAGTAAAAGAGTTCAGATATACTGTTTGACCACGTCTTGCACCACTCCAGGCATGAGAGGTATATATCCTGCTCTATTCAGAAGGTATCTTGTTCGATTGACCAAAATCGGCCTTTTGCATATAGTAGCTTAGAATCCTCCATTAAGTGTTGCTGACCTTAGTAGGATTATGTGTTTTCTTAATTGTATATTTTTTTTTACGTTTGTTAGGATTGTTTGTTTGGCTTAGGCTAGTTCCTTTTCTAGGTTCGGCCTAGGTCTTCTATTATCCCTTTTTGTTTAGGTTAGCTTTTCCTTCGGGTTCTTACTCGGGTTTTGTTCTTCGCCACGTTTGGTTTTCACGCCGTAGTTTTCTTCTCGAGGTCATGTCCGTGTTTTGTTTTGAAGCCTCTAGGATAGTTTCTCTCTCTTTTGGGTTCTTCCCGGGTTGTTGGTTTCTCCCTCGTTGTTGCATTAGGCTCGCTTCCTTTGAACCTTTGTTATACCCGTGTGAGGTAGTCTTGCTTTCCTACCGAAGCACTACCCGTTTTTCTTTAAAATCCTAGATTGAACCTGTCCCTTGATGATTAGAACTATTTTCTTCTTGGAGTGCTGCCCATTTCTCCATTTTGATAAACCTTCTCTCTAAAATTTGGTTGATCTTCTCCTTAGCCATCATCCCGGGTCATCCTATTGTTATGCTGCCACTATGAGCCTGGCAGGGGCATTAATTCAGTTTCAGTGATTATTTGCTTATGGTTTGCTATTTTGGGTATTTGGAATGTTTGCTATCTGTCATCATAATTCTTATCTAGGAAGCGTTTGATACTAGTTATTCTTCTTTTAGGATCCATGTTTTCTTTGGGTCAAGATCATTGAGCTGGGAAGATTATAGTCGACATGTGTTTGGGCTAGATCAGTGACAGGCAGACTCTATAGGGTATCTGAATAGCCAGCTGAATCATCTGAAATGGCAGAGAATGAGGTGAACTTGATAGCCTTGATGAGGGCAATTAATGAGATACAACGAGCTGTGGATCAGCATGCCTAGGCTTAAAATTAGTGCCAAGAGCAAATCTTGGCAATTCAGGCCCGTCTGCCCGACGTAAATGGATAGCCAAATGATACGAATGAGAACGGTGAAGACTTTTGGGATGATAACCAAGCACAAAACGTACCGTAGATTGCTGTGCCACCTTGGATTCCCGCCCGATGGTGGGTTAAGAAGAAATTACTGCTTAGTCCAGGGAGTCTGCACTGGCGAAGAAAATTGACCTTATGAAGAAGGTCCTGAGAAAGGAAAAGGGAGTGGAAGAATACATATTGGATGTAGGCGGTTTGTGTTTATTCCCAGATGCCAAACTATTAAAAAATTCAAAATGCTGGACATGTAAAAGTTTGATGACACTGGAGATCCTCGGATTCATCTAAGGATGTATGTTGGAACTCTCTCCCCCAGGGGAATTAACGATTAGCTAAAGGCCTAATTGTTTTATCAATCACTTTTTGGGGTAGCAAAATGGTGGTTCCACTCTCTAGAGGTGGCTAAGACTAGAACTTAGAAAGATATAGCCACTACATTCATCAATCAATACAGTTATAACGTTCAGCTGGACGTGACTGCCTGAGAGTTGACACGACTCGTCAGGGGTGCAAATTGAGGATGCCATTCAGTCTGGAGATATTGGAAACGCCGAGCCCAGTTAAAAACTAAGAAGGACCTTCCCCGCTAACAACCAAAAGCAGTCTGCTTCTGCCAACCTCGTTTCTCGCTCGAATGAGGTTAACCTTTTGAACCTTTCATACTCCACCCAATAATCAAACAATACCCAACAGCTAAATAACAGTCAATAACCACAACAAAGGCCAAGGAAAGTCTTCACTCCCCTCAACATTTTATTATCGACATCACTGAGTCAACTTGTCGAGAAAGGGCTTATCAAGCTATTGGACCCCATGCCCATACCTGATCCCTTACTACTGCGATATAATGGTTCTTAGTACTGCACCTACCACAAGGGTCACGGACATCCGATTAATAAGCGTATGAGGTTGCGTCATGAGATCTAAGATCTCATCGACAACAAAGTAATCCCTCCACCATTTACAACTTCGAAGCCAAATGTCACGACCAACCCTCTGCCAAACCATGCCAAGCAAGCTGTAGTAAACTGCATATCTCTGGGACAGTCAAAAGATCCGAGCCAATACATCTGTTTAGTGCATTTGCCACGCCCACATGTTTCAGTTACTAAGGATTAGACAATCTGTTCACTAATTTTAGCTGGTAATAGCTGGGATATGATGGAGGAATGGAATGATGATGCTTGGAGAGGGTTTCAGATGACAATCCAAGTCAACCAACAAGAAGAAGAGGAGCGTAATGAGGAAAACGACTGACCGTTGGACTACCCAGCTTGGCCATATAGATTTGGCCATGTGCTCACTTTCAACAAAGAGGTTTCAAGCAATCGAAGGAGCAATCCGTGGCAGCTCAGCTCGCTTCTCACCCTAGTTACACTGTCCTCTTTTTTAGGAAGAATAAGGTAAATCCATTTTAAAGTTTCAGTCTTTCCAGTAGGCAAGCGAGTTTCCCTCTTACTTAAGTAAGAGTAAGCTCCCATAGAAGGTAATTTCTTATTCTCAAGCGAAAGGGAAGAACAAGTAGCGAAATGGTAATGGGAAATGGGGGCAACGAAACCTATTTGATAACAATAGGGCATGAGCGCAGAACCTCTTTGACGGCATTACCCTTTCTCAACTTTTTAAAGAAGAAATATATGTCGATGATATGCAATCCTATTGGTTGGTAAGGGTTGTACTGAAATCAGACGGGGTTGAATGGATGAACTTCTAGGCTAGTCGGGAATAATTGATAGAATACATCGAAGAGGACATTTGAGAGGAGGTTAACAACACATGGGCCATTGAAGATGACAAAGAAAGAAGAGGAAGAGCAATGGCCAGTGATCTAAGTAATCTGTGGGCATTTGAAAGCCCTCTGTGCGTGGATGAGGTAAGGCAAACTGAAAGTACAATGCCAAAATTATGGGATCCTGAAGAAGGTATAGAACATCTAACATGAAGTGGGCGGCATTTCAAGTCGGCTTAGTTGGAAAAAGGGCAACCAAGTGGGAAGGGAAAAGAGAAGGAGCAAGAAGAAGAGGATGGCACTGTGCTGAAGTAGCTGAAGAAGACACAGGCTAACATTAGCATATAGGGCTTGCTGATGGCTTCACGTCAGCATCGAAAAGTCGTGTTAAAAGTTCTAAACAATGCCAATGTATCGATAGATGCGACCCCTGAACAGTTGATTGGATTAATACTGCCAGCTGTAGAGCTAAAAGTGATTTCTTTTTTGGAGAAGGATTTACCATTAGAAGGGGAGAATCACAATAAGCCTATGCACATTATAGTTAAGTGTTTAGAAAAGTGGGTCCTGATAACACTCATTGGCAATGGTTCAGCCTTGAATATTTACCCACTCAGGACTACAGTTTGCTTGGGGATGAAGCTAAACCAAATCACGCCCTATAGTCAATGAGTTCGGGCCTACAATAACACGAGGAGGGATGTGTTGGGACTGGTATCATTTGCAGTATCAGTGGGGCCTCTGAAGACGTTAGTTGAATTCCATGTACTGGACGTGCCAGCCTCCTTCAATTTATTGTTAGGCAGGCCTTAGCTGCATGACTCGAACAGTGAGGTAGTGCCATCTACTCTCCACTAAAAGCTAAAATTGATAAAGAATGGGGCAGCGCTGACCATCTATGGAGAACATAGTATTCAACTCCCGAGAGGAGAGGGCTCGACTCTCTTGGAGGTTCAGCATCATGAAGGGGATGTGTCGTTAAGTGGATTCCAATTTGATGAAGCTCAGGCTATGCAGATGCTATTGAAGGAAGAGGAAAATTACATCAACCCACGAGCAGTTATGATGATGAGACAAATGTCTTACTTTCCAAGAATGGGGTTAGGTCGCAAATAGTAGGGTATTCTGAAACCTATCTAGGTATTGCCAGCGTTACGCCATTTCGGTCTTGGGTACAAGCCAACGGAGGAAGATTTTGAAAGGCCTAAAAGGGAACGGGAGGCTAAACACTCAGAAAAGCTCAATAGCTACTTTATCATAGTGGGAGAAGATTCCCCGTACTATGGCTTCTCGGAGCCATGAATCGATGAAGAAACCGACTAGAAGCTGCCAAGATTAGAGATCTTCTTTGGCCATCAATTATCTTATACGGAAGAAGATGAAATAGTGGAAGGGGAAGAGGAAGGAAAGAAGATTCAAGAGGAAGATTGTGCTGACAAGCTTGATGGAATTAACATGGGAGTGTTATTTAATGAAAAGATGGCTCAGCAGTACGTAACTGACCAAGGCTGCTTCATGATAGGCTTCAGTGCACCAACTGACTACACCAAGCACATTATCGATGCGGCTGCAAAGGAAGTGAAGAATAGGACCTTAAAGTTTGGTAATGTGCATGTTGTTTGTCCTGAGTCTGGGTCTGAGTCAGAGTCCGTGGTTGAGTGCACGTCTATTTGTGCACCTCCTCCTGCTTTTTCCTTTGAGCTTGTAATTCCCTCTTTCTTCAATGAAATGAACAAGATTTTCGATTACTCTGCTTTGTTTGATTTATTTCATACGCTTTCTAATAATTTGGAATTCGACGGGAATATCCCCGAAGAAATAAAAATTTTAATAAAAAGAGAAGAAGAAATGCGCGCCCAACCAATAATTGAAGAAACTTTGTCAATAAATCTGGGTAATGAAACTAACCCACAAAATGTACAAATTAGTTCTTCTTTATCCTTAGTTGAACGTGAACAATTAATAACTTTATTAAAAGAATTTATAGATATATTTACATGGTCTTACGAGGATATACCCAGAATTGATCCCGACATTGTCCAACACCATATCTCCTTGTACCCTATTTCTAAATCGGTCAAACAAAAGTTGAGACGGATCCGGCCAGAATGGGCTCTGAAAATAAAGAAAGAAGTTTCCAAACAGATCAATGCTGGATTCTTGATGATAACCGACTATCTTAAGTGGGTAGCTAATATCGTGCCAGTTCTAAAGAAGGACAGTCGTATTCGAGTCTGCGTGAATTTTTGAGATCTCAATAAGGCTAGCCCAAAAGACGATTTTTCGCTGCCACACATCGATGTTTTGGTAGACAGTACAGTAGGGGCATGCCTTATTGTCATTCATGGATGGCTTCTCCGGGTATAACCAGATTCTGATGGGCCCCGAGGACAGAGAGAAGACGACATTCACTACACCCTGGGGCACCTATTGTTATCATGTAATGCCGTTTAGTTTAAAGAATGCAGGGGCAACCTATTAGAGGGCTGCTACTACTCTACTGCATGACATGGTACATAAGGAGGTTGAAGTGTATGTGGATGACATGATAGTTAAGTCCAAGGAGCGGGGCGGCCACATCGTAGCACTACGAAAGTTCTTTGAAAGGATTCGAAAGTACAAGATGCGACTCAACTCACAGAAGTGTGCCTTTAGAGTTACCGCTGAAAAAATGCTCGGGTTTATGATCACTCAACGGGGCATCAAAGTAAACCCTTCAAAGAATAAAGTAGTCTTGGAAATGCCTCCTCCAAGGACTGAGCGAGAAGTCAGGGGCTTCCTAGGTCACAAAATTGACAACTACCAGTGAGCCGCTCTTCCGTCTGCTTAAGAAAGGAGTTGAGTTTGAATGGAATCAGAAATGCCAAGACGCCTTTGAAGCTGTATGACAGTACCTATAAAATTCACCTATTTTAGCTCCTCCCAAACCTAATAAGCCACTGATCCTCTGCTTGTCAGTGACTGATTCAACTATGGGATGTATCTTGGCATAAGAGGGAAAAACTAGAATTGAAAAGGCTGTCTACTACTTAAGCAAAAAGATGATAGGGTCAAAAATACACTACACGCCACTGGAAAAGACATGCTGGGCTTTGGTTTGGGCTTCTCGAAAACTAAGGCAATACATGTTGTTTTTCACGGTGAATATCATCTCCCGAATGGACCCGTTAAAGTACCTATTTAAATAGCCGGCACTAACAGAAAAGCTAGCCGCTCTACCTTTAACTGACCTCCGGTTGACATATTTAAGGTCAAATTCTGATAACAAAAGTAGCCAGTGGCAGAATTCTTGGCCCACCAACCAGTTAAGGGAGGTGAAGACACATAATTTCAGTTCCCTGACGAACAGCTGATGAAAGTCAGGGATGACAAGTGGACTCTATATTTTGATTGCATATACAATCAATATGGCTATGGAATAGGATTCCTTCCTGTCACGCCTGACGAATCACACGTTCCCTTGTCTTTGAAGCTCAATTTTGAAGTTACCAACAATCAGGCTGAGTATGAAGCATGCTTAGTTGGATTAAAGGCAGCTTTGGAATTAGGGGTAGGAAAGCTGAAAGTCATCAGAGACTTGGCATTGGTAGTTTTACAAGCAAGAGAAGAATGGAAAGTCAGAGACCTAACCCTAATTCTCTATCATCAAGAGCTAGAGACGCTGATACCATGTTTTAAATCATTAATCTTCACCCATGTGCCAAGACTGCAAAATAAGTTCGCTGATGCATTGGCTACCCTTGCATCAATGATTGACATACCACCCAGAGTCCGAATGAGGCCATTAATAATTGAGCAGAAGAGAGAGCCAGCATACGAGATGACGGCCGCTATCGAGGAGAGCAACGATGAACTTCTGTGGTATTTTGACATCCAGAACTTTGTGGAGAAAGGAGAATATTCCAAGTTTGCTAGCAAAAAGGATAAAAGGTTAATATGATGACTATCTACACAGTTTATCACTTGCGAGGAAAGACTATACAAATGGGGGCATTTTGGAGTTAATAAGCTGTGTGTCAGCAATTACCCCAAAAAAGCTGTGTTAGCACGAAAGAAGGCCAAGAGCTGATGAAAGAGATCCACACGGGAGTCGGTGGGTAACACGTGAGTGGAAACATGTTAGCTAAGAAGATCCTGCGATAAGAATATTATTGGATGACAATGGAGACAGACTGTATATAGTTCGTGCGAAGGTGCCATAAGTGTCAGATTCACGCAAACTTATGCACGTTCTCCCATCTCAACTGTATAACCTGACGTCGCCATGGCCATTCTCACTATGGGGTATTAATGTAATCGGAAGGGTAACACCAAAGGCGTCGAATGAGCACGAGTTCATTTTAGTGGCCATTAACTACTTTACCAAGTGGGTGAAAGCAGCCTCCAACTCAGTATTGAAAGCCTCTCATGTTGCTAAGCTCATCAAGCAAAACATCATTTGCCGGTATGGGGTCCCCTATGAGGTTATCTCGGATAATAGCTCGCATTTCCAAGGAGCGGTCTTGGATCTTTTCGAAGAATACCGGATAGTGTCCCATAAGTTTTCACCATATCGGCCACAGACCAGCAGGGCAGTTGAGGCAGCAAACAAAAGCATCAAGAAGATCCTGCAAAAGACGATCAACTCACATAAGGATTGGCCGGAACATCTACCATTTACACTCTAGGGATACAGGACGTCGATCAGAACTTCAATAGAAACTATTCCATACTCTTTAGTGTACGGGATGGAAGCCATGTTGCCCATTGAGGTGGAAATCCCTTCACTAAGAGAAGTAGCCGAGGCCAGTATTCTAGAAGCAGAATGGCAGAGGAATCGAATGGAAGAGTTGCTCTTGTTTGATGAAAGAATGCTGTAGGCTCTGTTTCATGTACAAAGATACCAAAGGAAGATAGCTCAAGTATTCCACAAGAAGGTCAAGACTCGGGATCTCAGAGAAGAGGACTTGGATTTTAAAAAAATCAGGGCCCTTATCTTCGACCCAAGAGGCAAGTTCAAGACGAATTGGTCTAGACCATTTCAAATCAAAACCATCATGACCGGTGGTGTAGTCATCATTATGGATTTGGATGGTAATGTATTCTTTACTCCAGTAAACCTTGATCAACTCAAAAAATACTACCCCTAAGGAAAAAAGTAAAGATAAAGATAAAAGCTTGCTGAGTTGAAAACTGAAAAGGCAACTCAGGAAAAAGTTAGTGCATCACAGAAGGAGAGTGTCAATACCCGAGTGTAAACCAAGCCTGAACTATGTTATGGCCTGATTCCATTTTCTTGGGATACGTAGGCAGCTTCTTTTAAGAAGTCCGGCTACATTCTTCATTCTAACCAATTTTGAATCTGAGTAAGACTATTGCAAATTTATTTTTAAATTTTGATAATAAAGTCATTTAATTACAAAAAAAAAAACTTTCGATAATTTTAGACCTTCTTAAGCATAATGTGGGGATTTCATTACTTTAGCTTTACATTACAAGATTTTGAAAGTAAAAGGGAGGGTGCGCAAGTCCCAAACTCTATAAACAATATAAAAAAGAAAAGCTATGAAATCTTTAAAACAAAGTAGGAGGCCTCAAATCTTCCTCCTTTTTGCTGCTTGCTTCCCTTCTTCTTTGTCCTTCTTCACCTTATCCTGCATCATCCATGTCTTATACTCAGCAGAAAGCTCAGGACACTACAGCTCCTACATCTCCATACGTGAATGAGACGGCCAGGCATCCTGATATAATGCTAGAAACAGAGCCCGCAATGCAGATAAAAATAAACAGCATCAGATATTGGAGAGATGACCTAAATACGATCGAACTGTCGTATGATTCGATGAGGATGATAGAAAGTAGTCTGACGCAGACTAATCAGAAAAACACCAGGGTGATCCATAGTAGTCAAAGTCATGGCAGGGATCCGCCACCAGGGGTACTGCTAGGTGATATCTAGGCCAGTGAGAGAAGAGAGGTACTATCGCCAAGCTGCCTCGGTACTGCATATCTGATAATAGGGGCGGTAAAGAAAAGTTTTACCACTGTGCCTATCAGTAGGTGGCTTTTGCACAAGATTCATGTTCTCCATCAGTCAGATTTGCAGCAAAAGTTAGATCAACAAGAGAAAGGTTTGCGCTTACTTGGAGAAGCAAGGGGTTGCCAGCAAAAGTAGTAGCCTCATCACGATAAACAGCATCTAGGTCAAGCAGTGTCTTGGCTAAGACTAGTGGTACAAAGTCCTTCCCCATCCACATCTGACCTGCAATGTCAACCAATGCACAACTAACTCCCCCGTCTGAAGGGATGAGAAGATACTGAGCAAGAAGACAGAAACCAAGGGCATTACGACGCCGCAGCTAAAAAGTCAAGGTCGCTAAGGTTGCCGATAGGATGGAACCTCTCAATGATCCATGGAATGTCAAGGAAGTCATTCAATGTCACAAGAGAAGCTTCCATCCTAGACAGCCACAGAGTTGCATCACTTACTGCCGAGCCAAAAAGAAGAAAGTGAGAACAGCAATGGAACTTCGTGGAGTCAGGTCAAGGATAGCAGCTAATTCCTCCACAGTGGGACATAGCTCTTCAAGGTCAAACCGAAAGACGTGAGACTGTGGATCCCATAGTTAAGCAGCATCTTTCAATAATGGTCCGTCAATCTTTATGGCTATTAGAGAAAATAAGGAGTTGATACCGAAAGGGAAAAAGTTGAAACGTTCGATATGGGAGAATGCCTCAACCCATGCAGAAAGGGGACTAGCCATTTTGGGATGAGAAGTGATAGAAAATGGGGCCTCTAGGACTGTATTTATAAGGCATGAAATGGCTAGAGATCAAAAAAGCAGCAAAAGGTGCAGTCATTGTGGCGACCGCCAACTTGGAGTAGACGACCCCCAACTTGAAAGGATACCGTACGGTGACATCATCCCTTTAACCAGGCGACCACCAGGTTAGATGTGGTGACTGCCATGTTGGATTATGGTGACCGCCATATTAAAAGGTGGTGGGCATGTAGTTTATGATTTCTGTACTCTATTTAAATTTTGACATTTGTATCATACATCCAAGATAATTTGAGCAGCAAATAAAAGAAAATCATACAGCGATGAATAATGAAGCAATAACTAGCACGAAGGCCTAAAAATGCATCAGAGTATAACAGAATGTAGCGTAATGTAAACTAGGGCACCCATGCCCATTAACCAGTAAATAGGGGCACGCAGGCCCATAAATGTATCAAATTGGGGCACATAGGCCCATGAAAAGACCAAATAAGTGTATCATAATGAATAGTAAATATAACTGTGGCGAGCTCTCTCTCTCTCTCAATGATGCCTCGAGCGGACCTGGCAGGAGGAAGAATCGGCCTCATCCGAGCTGATGTCCTCGAAGAGCCTCTAGACAAATAAAAAAAAGGAAGTAACTGAAGGAAAAGTGAAAGACAAACCTAGCCATTCTTAGCCTTAAACTCCGGCGCTGGTAGAATTGGGATCGACAGAGGTAAGGGAAAGCCATATGCCACAGTCTGGACATCCTATGGAATCTCTGGGTCCCTCATCCGTCCAGCACCGTCATCAGTAGCAGCAGCTCCAGCAGCCGACATCAGCAGCCTCCGGTGCCCGTCCTCTCCTCCTGTCACCTAGAACAGCTGGGCTGGGTTCTAATGGTCCTAGTAAGTGTGCTCGAGCCCAGGCTATGTAGTCCCCCTCTGGTACCAGCAGCTCCGAGGCGTGAGCCCCCACCATCTTCAGAAGTAAGTCGACGAGGCCTAGGAGGTGGATCCGGCGCATGTGTACTGGAGGAACCACCAGTATCCTGAAGTGATCGAGGCCAAGTGACTAGCGGACCACTCGCTCCCCGAGATAGTACTCCCGATCGAATCACCTCTAGCAAAATTCACCTCGAAGTGAGGTCTCAGCTGCGCATCAGATCTACACCAGTCCGATCTGCCACTCCCCACCAAACATCCCAGTGGACCTGCAGCAATTCAAAGAACAGTGCAATGCGAAGAACAGTAAGTAGTGAATATAGTGCAATATGATAGACGGTGTAGAAAATACAATGATCAGTGTATAGAACAAAGAACATAAATAGTACAGTGCAGTGCAGTGCAATGTAGTGAACAGTGTAGTGAACAGTATGATATATAGAGCTGTAAAAGTGATACCCGGTCCAACGATACTTGGAAGCGGTCAATGTCCTTCCCCCTGGCCTTCTTCCCCTTCAGCCTTCGGGACCATCGGGCTGCATGGGGAATGACTAAAGGGTCTTCTGAGGAGTTCGCCGGGACATGAAGCCTGAGGAACTCATAGGTCCACAGCTGTAAAGAAAAGATGTCAGCAAGCAAATAATGGATGACAGATAAAAGAAATGAATGAAAATGTGCAGAAACTAAAGCATACCTCCCAGACCCTTCGGTATCCCCTATGCTGAGCTCTTGGGGAAATCGGGTCAGAGTCCGCATGATGCCATAAAGAGTAGCCAGAGTAGTTCCTCCCCAATCGTAAGCAGCAACCCAATCAAAATGAGCGAGAGAACCTAAGTAATGTAAATGAACAGTATTCTCCTTGTTCGAGAACAACGAGGTACTAAACATATATAGAAGGAAGCCTCGGGCGACCCACTCGTAGTGGCAGGGCTCGGAGCAGTGGAAATGTCTGAAGCACTTGATGATCCACGTATATCTGACGCAGTCTCTGTCCATATGTGCGGGGATAGATCCGAGAAAATATATCAGCGCGTCGGTAGATCGAGCAATAGAGGGATCAAACGGGATGGGAGCTCCTCCAACTCGGATGTCGGTGATCATGGAGAAATTAAAAGGCATCAGTGTAGCCTCGAATGTGGTGAAGTGGAAGGTGCTGGTGGTATCCCACCATCGCTCAGCCAGACCCGGTCATTGCTCGTTCTACCTAGAAGGGGTTTGAACTGAGCAAAGCCAGAGGCATCGATAATAGCCTGGCCAAGAGCAGGGAGGGTATCATACCACTCCAACACCTCTCTAAAGGCAAAACCACCGAAGCCCCTGATATAGTGACCAACCTAAAAAGAAGAAGACAAGCAGAGCATATATAGGAGCAGACCAAACAATGCAAAAAATGACTAAAAGCAATAAAAACCCTAGGTTCGTGTGTGTGTGACGATCCTTCGATTCTCTCAAGCCCTGAAGATTAAGTACCCCAAGCCTTGGCGAGCCAGGCAAATCTTTTTAGCCCTAATGATTAGGCACCCTAAGCTCTAGAGAGCTAGGCAAATCTCTCGAGTAAAGACTAGGCACCGCAAGCCCTGGCGAGCTAGACAATTCTTTCAAGCCTCGGCAGGGCAAATCTTTCAAGCCCTAAAGATTAGGCACCCTAAGCCCTGGCAAGTCAGGCAAATCTTTCAAGCCCTAAAGATTAGTCACCCTAAGCCTTGGTGAGCCATGCAAATCTCTTAAACCCTAAAGCTTAGGCATCTTAAGCCCTAGTGTCCCAGGAAAACCATGCACGTCCTAGTAGAAGACTAGGAACCCAAAGCCCTGGTGCGCCAGGCAAATCCTCCTAACCCTAGGTTCGTGTGTGAGTGACAATCGTTTGATTTTTGCACGTCCTAGTAGAAGACTATGAACCCTAAGCCCTAGTGTGCCAAGCAAATCCTCCTAACCATAGGTTCGTGTATGAGTGATGATCCTTCGATTTTTGCACGTCCTAGTAGAAGAATCTTAAGCCCTGATGCGCCAAGCAAACCTTACACATCCTAGTAGAAAATTATGAACCTTAAACCCTGGTGCGGCAGACAAATCTCTATCATTTTGTGTTAATCATTCTTCTTAAAAATAAATAAAAAATAAAAAAATCTCTTTCCTTTGATATTTGTGTTTTGTCCCTTTTGCCCTAATTTTTTAAAATTTTCTAAAAATTTTCCCTAACTTTCTAAGATTTTTGAAAAGTTTTCTTTTGAAAACTTTTCCTTAATTTTCTAAGATTTTTCCTAATTTTCTAGGATTTTCTGAAAATTTTTCCTAATTCTCTAAGATTTTAAAAAAATGCCCCTCAATTTTTATTGGGTTTGCGTTTTTTTTGAAAATTTTTCCTAAATTTTAGAATTTTTGACAAAATTTCCTCCAGTTTTTAGGATTTGTAAAAAAAATTCTCCCCTTAGTTTTGATGTCCCAAAAACAAAAATAAAAATCCTCCCCTTAGTTTTTTTTTTTTATGTTTAGCTCCAAAAACAAAAATGAAAAAAATAATCCCTTAGTTTTTTTTTATATTTTTTCTAAAAATAAAAATAAATAGTTCAAGGCCTTTATTTTTGTGATTTTTGCTAAAATAATCGCCCTTTCATTATTTGCATCTAAAATCCTAATCCTACTGTCCCTACTGATTTAATCTCCTTTGCATAGGTAACTAAGCTGAGTTTTACATGTCCAAATCTCAAACATTATGTGCAAGTTATCACAGATATCATATCACATTGCATCACATATCACATTACATCATCATATCACAGGGGGCGATCCTAGGCATGCGTCTATATTTGACATATATCACATAAACATGCTTGGATTTTGAAACAGTATGGATAGGGAACATACCGATGGGCGCTGGTGAGACATATTCTGATCAGGCTCCCAAAGAAGAACATCAGCAGCAATAGAGTCAGTAGGTGGCTCATAACACCTCATCCTGCCTGGGACCAAGCAATGAGGAACTGGAGCATCTGCAGTTGCCTGTGCCTCGGCAGCTGCCCGTGCCTCTTGACAACATGGTGAGAAGCACGCTCCACCTTGAGAACGAGGGCATCCATAGCCCTCATGGAGGAGCTCCCAACAGTGGAGGGGCCTTGCCGCGCCCCCAAATCGTCATCCCAATGACCCTGGCCCGCCATGAAGAGGAAAGGAATCACGAACAACAATGTAAACATCTTGTCACAAGGAAATGCGAGAAGCAAAGGGCACGAAAAAAGGATGAGAGGAGAGTAAGAAAAGCTGAGAGTGAGTTGAGAGCGTAAGGGGGCTAGAGAGAGAGAGAAATGAGAGAATGAGCCCCAACCCGCGCGAACTGGGGGCCATGTACGCGCCTGGAGGTGGCGGTTGCCACCTTCAATTATAGCGACTGCCAGGTCATTCAAAGGACATATGGAGACCGCCATCTTGGAAGGATTTTTATTCGGCGACTGCCATGTTAGAGGGGTTCTGTCTAGGCGGTCGCTAGGGTGTCAACGGTTATGTCAGTCTGCCGCTTTGGTGAGGGGCAGTTTGGGTGTTTTACGTTTATTTCGTGTATTTTTGTGTGATTGTTGTGTATTATTAGGGTTTGTTATTGACTGCTTTTATTAAATAAATTTTGTGTACGCATCTTTTATTAATGTTTGTTTTCGGGGTTTATCGTTGTTTATTAAAAGTTATGTGTGTTTAAGTTGTGTGTTTTTTTCAAAATAATTTTTTAAATCTTTTGAATGTGTTTTTCAAATGTAAATTTAAAATATTATTTTGTTTCATGTGTCTTTCTATCTTGCCTTTGTATGGCACTTTTCTTCCCGATGAATTTAATTTTAAGTCGAGACTTGGTTTTTAATTATTTTTATTTCACTTCCATCCCAAATTTTTAAGTCTTGACTCGACCTATTAATTCGATTGGTTTCCCTCTCGATAAATTTAATTTTAAGTTGTGATTTAACTTTTAATTATTTTTATCCCGCTTTCATCTCGAACTTTAGGTCTTGACTCGACCTATTAATTCGATTGATTTTTCTTTTGATAAATTTAATTTTAAATCGTGACTTGGCTTTTAATTATTTTCATCCCATGCTTTGTCCCGAATTTTTAGGTCTTGACTCGACCTATTAATTTGTGATCTCTCATTCTGATAAATTTAATTTTAAGCTGTGATTTGGTTTTTAATTATTTTTTTCCCATGCTTCGTCCCGAATTTTTAGGTCTTGACTCGACTTATTAATTTGGGGTCTCTCATTCCGATAAATTTAATTTTAAGCTGTGACACTTCGCTTTTAATTATTTTTATCCCAAATTTTTAGATCTTGACTCAACCTATTAATTCGTGGTTTCCTCCCGATAAATTTAATTTTAAACCATGACTTGGCGTTTAATTATTTTTATCCCGTGTTTCGTCCCGAATTTTAAGATCCTGACACGACCTATTAATTCGTTGTTCTCTCCAAATAAGGATAGTTTCAAAGTCTTGACCTGACTTTTTAGTTATCTTTATCCCGTTATCGTTCTGAATTGTAAGTCTTGACTCGATCGACCAGTTCGTTGTTGCTTACCCGATCAAGGTAATTTCTAAGATCTTGACTCGATCCTTTTAATTATTTTATCCCTGGCCAGGCTTTTAGATCTTGACTCAATCATTAACTTATCTGTTTGTGCCCCCATTTGATCTTGACTCGATCTCTAGGATTTGTTTGATTATATCGATGTTTATACCAATGTTTACATCTACATCATGTTTAGTATCTTGTATCTGTGCATTTGCTCTAGGAACTACGTTTTGGTCTGATCCCTAACAAAAGGGGTACGTAGGCAGCTCGATGGAAATTCGAGTGCGACCAACATCATATGCCTGCTTGTGTGTTTGTGGCCTAAGATTTGACGGCTCGGTCAAATGGTTGATGTCTCTAGATTTTTGATATAATTTGCATCATGCGTTGCTATGCAAGTTATATCAAAGAGGGCAACTGTAGACACCCCAATTTGACCCCGGCCTAATCTTAGGTAAATCCGATGATGAAAACAGTTAGAATGGTGCCTCAGTACGATCATCGAGAAATGATCTAAGCTCGGTATTTGAATCCGATCATCAAAACTTTCAAACTAATGAAATTATTTTAAACCACCAACTCCAATCTGGTGACGGCCAATAAACCCATTTGGAAACTTTCACTTTTTGAGGCGATCGCCATGTTTATTGTGGCGACCGCCAATAAAACTTCTTAGAAACCCTAGCCCAAAGTGGCGACTGCCACCTTCAACATGGCAACCGCCAACTTGAATCGTGGCGACTGCCAATAGAAACTCTTGGAACCTTTTCAATTGTGGTGACCGCCAACTCATGACTTGGCGACCGTCAACTTCAAATGGCCTGATGTCTCCTAAAACGTGTCAGCATCTCATTAGTTGAAGAATTCTATAAATACCGTATACCCTGGTATGTTTTCAGGACAGAGTTTTAGAGAGAGAAGCTCTGTCGAGTTGCCAAGCAATCCCGAGCCCCAACGCCAAAGTCCTGCCGAAGTACCGAGTGCCGAACCCTCGATACCGAAATTCTGAAATCCTAGCTTGGATCATCGCCCGAATACCGAATTGCCCATCACCACTCCCCGACTTGAGGATTCTTTAGTGATCTAGGTACTCTACTTGAATCCCTTATCTTTCTAACTCTATTTTCTACCTCTTTGGAGTGACCGGGTTAATTTGATTATTTTATCTTAATTACGTTCTTTCATTACTTATAATTGCTACGTTTATGCTTGGATTCAAGTTTTAGCTTATTTAGTTTACTTGCTTTGTTTATTTGTTTACTTGCATTAATTTTATTAATTCATCAATTAGTGCTAACATAATTTGACAATACGACTAAATAATGTCATTATCGTTATAATACAAACACTTACATATATATAGTTATAATTGTCAATATTACACCCATTTAATACTAATTTTTCTTTTAATGTTAATTTAATGTTTCCATTGTAATTATCCAAAAAAAAAATGTTTCCTTTGCTAGTATATTATTTCTTTTTCTTTTCTTTTTTTAATATTAGTTAATCTTTAATTTAATGCTAATATTTCTTTTTCTTTTCTTTTTCTTGTAAT
>JAULJZ010185994.1:0-21687 GCA_032270985.1 Heliamphora pulchella | reverse complement strand
TGCTAAGAGTGAAGTTTTTTCATGTTTTCAAAATTTTCATCGCATGGTGCGTACTCAGTTTGATGTCAACATCAAGATTCTTCGTGCTGATAATGGGACTGAGTATCTTGATGGCGGTTTCCGCGCCTATCTAGAGGCTCGTGGTATTCTATTCTAGACGAGCTGTTTATGTACTCCTGAACAAAATAGAGTTGCAGAACGCAAAAATCGTCACCTTCTTGAGGTCGCTCGTTCTCTCATCTTTATTATGCATATTCCCAAGTCGTTCTAAAGTATGGTTGTCCTCACTGCTGTTAATCTTATTAATTGTCTACCTTCTAGTGTCCTTCAATTCAAAACTCCTTTTGGGCTTCTTCCCCCATCTCCATCTATCTCTTCTCTTTCACCAAGGATTTTTGGGTGTACACCTATATTCAAGGTTATGCTAAGATTTGGATACCAACAGAGTGATGCAGATCATGCCATGTTTATCAAGCGTGGTAATAATAAAATCACAATCCTTATTGTGTATGTTGATGACATAGTTGTGACAAGAAATGATAAAGATGAGGTGTCCTATCTCAAGACAAGCCTAGCTAAAGAGTTTGAAATGAAAGATCTAGGGCCGTTACGATATTTTCTTGGGATTGAGGTAACTAAATCATATAATAGCATCTTCATTTCTCAAAGAAAGTATATTCTTCATCTTCTAGAGGAAACCGGCATGTTAGGTTGTCAATCAGCAGATTCGTCTATTGAGGCTAATCATCGCCTCAGTAGTGGTGATGGAGAACCTACCGACAAGGGCAAATTTTAGAGGCTTGTGAGAAAACTGATATATTTATCTCACACTCGACCTGATATTACCTATGCTGTAGGAGTTGTCAGTCAATTCATGCATGATCCCCGTAGTACACATCTTGATGTTATTTATTGCATTTTGCGATATCTTAAGTCTACCCCTGGAAAATGACTTCTATTTTTCAATTATGGTCACTTGAAATTAGAAGCTTTCACAGATGTGAACTGGACTGGTTCTGTTAATGATAGGTCTACATCGGGACAATGCACGTTTATAAAAGACCATCTGGTTACTTGGCGAAGTAAAAAGCAGACATTGATAACTAGATCAAATGCAGAGGTTGAGTATAGGGCTATAGCACATAGCATTTGCGAACTTCTATGACTCCAAATTCTATTGAAGGATTTGGAATTGGAATGTGAAAAGCTTATGAAGTTGTATTGTGACAATAAAGGTTCCATCAACATCGCTCATAACCCAGTACAACATTACAAAACAAAGCATATTGAGATTGACAGACATTTCATTAAGGAGAAACTATGCAAGGATTCAATTTGTATGCCATTTGTGAAGTCTATTGATCAATTAGCAAATATTTCTACTAAATAGATTAGTAGTAAGGTATTTCACCCCATTCTATGCAAGTTGAGCATGAGAAATATATATGCCTTAACTTGAGAGGGAGTGTTAAGTTAGAGATATTATTATACTTTGTACGTTAGTCTCTTTATATAAATAATAGTGATAAGGGAGTTAACCCTAATTTTGATTGCTCTCTCATTCACCACCACAACAGTACTCTCTCCAACACTTTCTCCTCTCTTTTCATCTCTGCAGTATTCTTAACAGAAATATTGAGTATTTGGGCGCTAAAATTTCTTGAGAACAGTTATAGTAAAAGGTAGTACGACTGTATAAGTACTACTAATAAGAATAGAAATTCATGGGCCGAACAATTACCTTATTGGGCCTACCAGTAGCCATATAACTCCTGTCTCCGCCTGAAAAGTCATTGTTGTCAATTGTCATTATATGGGCAAAAGTTAGATGTGCAGGTTAAGCCCACAAGAGATTCAGGTGGAGAAAAATAGACTGAAAGTAGATTTTACCTCCTGCGTTAACCTGCAATCCTTTATTTTGGTTGATAGAAGAATCAACTGCAGTGACACAGCAAACAAAACAGGCACATCAGAGTTCAAAAGCTATATAAAAGATAACTTGTAATAGAAATTACAATCAGATACAATCGAGCAGAAGGTATTGGAATTTTAGGCAATGAGATAGCTGAACAGCCTTAACGACTGCAACAACTTTTAACAGTAAACAAACCATAATCATAAAATTATGAATACAAAGGTCAAGCCAAATTCATGAGAGAGTACCTTCTTCATGCACACAAATTTGAGGCAAATCACGAGGCCGGCTTTCCCCTTGAAAATCAGGAAGAGCCTCCAAATTTACAGTTTCACTTTGGAAACCCACACGATAAGCATGTCCGACTCTTTCTCCATCTATTTGTTTCACCTTGTATGATAAAGGATCTGAGTTCAAAGCTTTACCGAAACCCAGTTTAATGTTGTGCGAACCAGAAGCCCCCAAGGATACATTGTTTCTGATCCGTGACTCATAAACAGATTCTGGCATAACTTGATTGGAGCCCTTCTCTGTTGTGGAGGGAGAAACTTGCATGTTCGGTTCCCTTTGAAGGATAGTCACACCGCAAGAAACATCCTTCACTTGAATTCCAGATTCTCCATCTGTTTTGAGTATTTAAATAGTTATATAACTTCAGTGGTTTTTTCCCACCTCAAGCATCCTAATATTAAGTACCTTACCCACCTGGGGCATATTTATGCAAAGCATCGTCAGCACCACTCATAAGAATTTGAGACTCAAGGAAATGCTCAATTGCTTGCCTCAGAGATAAATTTGGTAGCAAATCTTCTATCCTACATTTTCTAGAATAACATTTAGGACAACTGGCCTTCTCATGGAGAACTACACGGATACCTGCAACAAAACATGGTCAAGATTTCAAGCGGACATAAAAGATAAATTTGCTGTCCTATCCCATGCATTCTAGAGGAAAACCTTTTTTCTGTGAAAACCTACGCTGGCAGAAAGATTAAGTATTATTACTATTAATATTTTTAACCGTTGACAATTGCAATAGTCATGGACAGATGTCACCTGATCTCTGCCATCCATGAACATGTTGTTCCGTAGTTGATATGTTCCCAAGTTATGAAACTGACAATGCATATATCAGGACCTGGAAATAGCCTACTATGTCCATAGCTTACATTTGTCACAAAAACTATGCTGACAGCATGGTATCATCACAGCCTCCTTGAAAAATGTGTTGCAAAGAGAGCACTTCAGTTCTGATGGAAAATCAGCATTTTGCACAGCTGGATAATTGACAATAGCGATCCTTTGATTTCCATGGTAAAAGATATATCAGATTTTTGAGGCCGAAAAACATAAGAATAATAAACATAAACGCATAGGAGGAATTATTACATTTCTGACTTCATATGTTTTTCACCATCTGCTTCCATTTTTGTATGTGGAGTGCTAACATGATTAGGACCTGAGATTTATAGGAGCACGGTAAGCCTAGAACCATACAACACACTAGCAAAAACGTGCATAGTAACAGTATACACCTTTTGGAATAGGATCACTAAGGTCACTTGCTTCAAGCTTTTGACGTTCTACCCTGCACAGCACCAAAGCTTCCAAATCAATAACAATTATGATAATTTAGGAATAAAAGAATCTATTCAACCAGATGCAGCAACTAAGATCCACAAAGCAGAAGCACATTTAGCTCATATAATGGGCAATGCATCCCATCCAAGGAGAAAGTGCAGTGCCAGGTTTTTAACGAAGGAGCAATAACATCAGAAAATGGTTGACATGACAAGGCATTGCACCAAAGCCTAATACATTAACGACCTATCTAGAAAAAAGTTGAGATTCCAGTAATATTATATCTTATTAGAAGTGTTTAAATTAAAAATGTTTCATATTACAAAATGCACCACATTCATGAGAAATGGCTTATTGAACTAAATACAACCACTGTATTTTTCGTACACATTTTGATACACCCTAACCTAGTTCATTTTTTGGCAAAACCAGAATCAGTTTTTTGAAAAGTAAACTTGACTAGTGATTGAGTAAATATAAAATGGAGGTGCAATGAAGATGCCAACGATGGTGATTGAAGAGCACCTAACTTGGAGGCTTCATTAAAGCCTAAAATGTGTTCAACGTATATGGTCCATTAAAGTCGATGTCAAACGGACAAAACAGATACTCTTTTACATTTATTGATGACTATCGCACGAAGACATGGGATATACTTCCTCAAGAGAAAGTTTGAGGTGCTCAAAGGAGTTCAAAACTATCGTTGGAAAGCAAAGCAGCTATTATATCAAGATGTTGCGATCAGATCAACTAGGAGAATACATATCAAACGATTTCTAGAATTATTGGAAGGAGCAAGTGATCAAGCATCAAGTGACACCGTTGTATACTCCACAGTTAAATGGTGCAAAAACAAAGAACCACATAATTCTTAATGTGGCATGTAGTATGTTAAAAGGTAGGAGACTGATCAAGGAGTTTCAAGTTGAAACAATGCCATATTATGTCTACCCACTCAACATGTGTTCTACTAGAATTCTTCAATCCGAGATACCAGAGGCTAGGAGTTCATATAAGTCAAGTGTAAACCACCTCAGAGCTTTCGGGTATGTAGCTTACACCAAGATTCCAAAACCAAGAAGAACCAAGTTGGACAATAAAGGACAAAAAAGCATCCTTGTCGAATATTGTAATTGAACAATGGATATAAGTTTTATATTCTCATCACCAGAAATTATGAGTAGAGATGTGATCTTTGAAGAAAAAGATTAAAATGGGAATCAAGAAGAAGCTATCAATGATGTGGAATTTATCTTTGAAGAAAAAGTGACAAAACTGCCGACTGAAGTTGGGAAAGAACCAGATTCCATAGCGCGGAACCCCCTTATTATCATCAGAAGAAAAAATTTCAAGTGAAAGACCAAGAAAGAAAATTCAATTAAGAGAACTCGGATCGAGTCAGTACCGACTCGATCCGAGCTCTTGAAAATGAAATAAGTTCGGCTAACTAATCTGCCAGCACGTCATAAAACAATTAGAGTTAGATAGGTGTGACGAGTCAGATAGGTGTATAGAACCAAGAGGAATGCAAAAGATACTGCCTCAATCCAAGCACTTGAAATTGGAATAAGTTCAGCTAACTAGTCTGCCAAAAGTCATAAAGCAATTAGAGTCATATAGGTGTACAGATTCAAATAAGTATACAGAGCCAAGAGGAATGCAAAAGATGAAGTACAATCATACAAGGCAAGATTGGTCGCAAAATGCTAAAAACAGGAACGTAGAACTGATTACGTAGAGATATTTCTCTTATTGCCCTCCTAGAAACTATCAGTGTAATGATTTCATTAACGCCAGGCGTGCTGCATGCGCACGAACTGAGCGAGCTGCACAATATAAGTAGAAGATTTATCAACTTAATGTGAAGACGACATTTTTGAATGGGTTTCTTGAAAAGGAAATACATGTTGAATAATATTTGGGGTATGTTCACAAAGGACATAAAACCAGGAGCATAGCTTTAGCAGAGCTCAATATAGACTGAAGCAAGCTCTACAAGTGTGTAACTAGAATTGTTAAGTGTTTACAAGAAAATGGTTTTGAGCAGTGTCTATATGGGCATGCACTTTATGTCAAGAAGGATGCTGATGGAAGCATATTGTTTTTCGTTCATGTACGTGTATGATTTAATCTACACAGATAAAAATCTAGCTATGTTTGTAGAATTCAAGAAAAATATGGTCCAAGAATTTGAGATGATTAACAATGGCTTGATGCCTCATTTTCTCGGGATTAAAGTAAAACAAAGAGAAGATGGCATATATATCTCCCAGAGTACCTATGCAAAGGAGATCCTGATGAAGTTTGGAATGGAGTGCAGCAATCTGGTTACTACACTAGTTGACACAGGACCGTAAGCAAGAGTCAAACTGGTGGAGTAGATTCAACATGATTCAAGTTTCGTTGGAAGTCAAAGGTATTTGACTTGTACCAGGTCAAATATACTCTACGAAATATGACTAAAAAGTCAAATTTAAGAGAGGATGTTGAAATGTAAACTTGACTAGTTATTAAGTAACCTAAATGGAGGTACAATGAAGATGCAAACAATGGTGGTTGAAGAGCAGCCAACTTGAAGGCTTCATTAAAGCCTACAAAGTTGGATGAGAGTTTAGTGCAAAGTTGTCACCAACAACCTAACATATGTTATGTGATTGTTTCAATATGAGGAGAGAAGAATGAGAAAGAAGAGTGAGAAAAAAGTGTGTGAGAAAAGAGTTTATGTAATTCAATTGTGTGAAATAAATAGTATTTTGAGTGTTTTTTTGAAATATTTCCCGTGATGTTTGTTTTTGAGCCACCACAAGTAATTTCAAGCCCCTTCCCACCAACACAAGTGATTGTTAGTGTTTTTTCCCCAAAGGGGGCAGTTGGGAGCAAGCAATTATTAGACATATTAGACATAAGTACTTCACTCGTACAAAAATACAACCAGTAAACAAACAAGTTGTTCCAAAAGACAACACAAATGATTTTACACTACCAGATATCCAACACAAAGATTATAAGAAGAAAAACAAAATTCATGGATACCCCAATTTTAACCATCTGTTACATGAGAAAATATAATTTTTATTAATCCTTTCAGTTCCTCCTATTAAGAGAACATATTCCAAAGCAATTCACAGCTTAAATTCTATGCATAAATGGTTAACTAAAACCCAAAATGCACTCCTAAGCTAGAAGATCTATACGAATCTATTGAAAATGTTGTTCTTTTGTTGTATGATTGAAAAGCAAAAACAACCTTGGATCATAAATGCTTCAAATCCAATGTAGACAATACATGAATGGTAAAAACAAGCACCAGGGATGGAGGGAACGAAGGAGGGGGAGAGAGGGAGAGAGAAAGATTCAAGTTTCCAAAGATTGGGGACTCAATTGGAGCAAAACTCAACTCTGCATCCCTATCTCTCACGTTGGTATATGCAACCTACATCTTGCCACTTCTATCACCTTCCTTTTTCTCTCTTCCATTCATTTTACAATAAAGGTATTACAACTTAAGCCAAATAATAGATTTCATGATAGAAAAAAAGGGGCATTCAGTCATGGGTCCTATTTTTGAATTTGTTTAGGAATAAGGACCATCATAAAAGTCATAACCTAGTAAGTGTCATTCTGTACAAGTATAACAAAAACACCCTTCATAAATGAGTTGTTGCCTGCCGCCCTCAAGTTCCAAGTCCATCGCTTTGACGAATTTGCCATGGCCGGCCTCATCTCCACCTCCATTTGCTTCGCCCTAGACTGCCCACTCAACTATGCTCACAGCTACATAGCAAACCTCATCCTACTCTGCATCTGCAAGGTTGTGTACCTGGACTTGACCCTTGTCCTGGTCAACAGCATTGCCAATTTCACCATCTATATCACATTAACCTTTTGGTCAAATCCATTTCTCTCATTGCCATTCGCAAACCGTAAGACTTGTTACTTCAACGCAGGCGTGATGGTTAGCCATTGACAGATAATAAAAAATTTCTCAATGAAAAATTTGTCATTATATGCAACCTTTTTATTGATGAGAAAAATATCTCATTTACTATAAAGTGAGAATGTTCTCATTCGCCGTGAAAATGAAAATTTTCTCATTTTCTATATTACTTAAAAAAATGATTACGAGAACTTGGGCTAAATGAACTCCACTTTTAATTAAGTGAACCTAACTTTTAATAAATTTTTAAATTTTGATTAAATTAATTTTTAATATGTTATTGCTCAAATTATTTTTAAATTTTAATTGTTGCTCGAAATTAATATTTGAATCATATTATGTTAAATAGTGAATTTAAGAACGGGTGATTTGCTAGTATAAAAAGGTCAAGAGCACGATTATACCTGGGAGCTGCATTATTTAGCTTCTCATTGCTAATGCAGTTCTTATCAAATTCAAGATCAGAGTCAGACAAGGGAGCCTCAGGAACGGGGCACAAGTCAACCCCAAAGTCATCAAAGTTGTCCCCCTCTGCAATCTATTAACAGCAAATAAAGTCATGACGTAGAATCATAAAAAGATTAGGACAAACAAGCAGATACGTAATCGTCACAAAAGATCATGTAAAGCCTATTGGCATCATGAGACGATGGGCTTCCCTAGAGTAAAACATCAGAAAGATAAACTCAATAGGAATTTGAGAGGATAAATCAACAAAAAGGCCAGGTCAATGTCGATTGCTGAAGCCATTTTCTTCTTTTAAGATTGCGCTCAAGGCGCTTAAATTGCAGTAAAGTCCTACCATTGGGGACCTCATTTTGCTATTTTCACAGAGACACAAATGATATGACACCTGGAGCACTGCTTGGTGATAGTGCCAAGGGTTAGGTGTACATCCAACCCACCCCTCTGCGCACGGATGCTAGGACCGAAACTAAATCACAGTCATATTTTTATATTATGGAATGTAAAACGTGTATAATATCATTAAAAGAGTATTTCGTGGATAAACCTAATAAGAAGATGTGAAAAGACTTCTCTTACATCAGTACTTGCTAAAAAAATAATAATAAAATAAATAATAATACTAATAATAATAATAAAAGAATAAGTTACCAAGCTCCCCAACCTGAACCATTTAAGCCATTCAGTTGTCTAAAAGAACACACAGCAAAAATATAGATACCTGTGTGTGTGTGTGTGTGTGCACGCGCGCGCGCGTGCGTGCATCTTTTATTTTGACATACCAGGGGAAGATATCCATTGGAATTAACAGGGTTGGAGCTGTTCATCCCATGATTCTCAATTGAATTGATGGGTACCCTGCAAAAGAGTCATATTATGCGAGCAGAGCAAGAGTTAAAAATAACAACTTGAAAAGCTATTCCAGGAGTAAACAATCCTCCAGTCCAAATATCCTAATTCGTCCTCTAATATCAGAATCCATCATGTTAATAATAACAGAAACCACACGCTCCACATGCTGTCAAATAGTCTGGTAGGATATCCCAAGCCATTAAGACAGAAATGCAAAAGGCATAGAATGAAACCAACAAAACAAACACTCATTTCTCAGTAATTTCATACAATTAATTCAATTACCTGATAAATATAAATTAATTCACAGTTTCATATATGATCACAGCAGATTTACTTCAATAATTAAAAGGATAGAGAATAACTGAAGCAAACAGAAACCACTAATCTTATAGTAAAGATGAATTTCTCATAAAATGATGTTATGAAAGGACAACAATGATGCTTAGTAATGCAAACAAACCAAACTGTTCAGTAACAGACATGTTCAATCTAGACTATTAGCGTGGTCTATGACGCACGGATACTCCGAAAATGGCCCCGTATAAGTATCAGGTACGTGTCGGATACCGATACGCGCCCAATACGTGGGAATACGTATCGAATAAGGCTGAGAATAATCCAAAAATTATTTTTTATTTTTCTAATTTCGGACGTTTTGGATACGCACAAAATACGGATGGGATACGTTTTTGGATATATTTCAAAAATGAATTGTTATTTTTTGAAGAATTATTTTTTATATAGTTAATGTTCTAGTTTTATTGTTATGAATGTACTACCATCTAGATAGGTTTTTCTATACTAAATGAGAATTTGTTTTCTTTATAATTTATATTTGACTTGGATAGTTATTCAACGTTTCAAAATAACACCAAAATAAATTAACTCTCTCTTTAGGTTTAATTTTATAAATGATACAATACTAAAAATTATAAAATAATAAAAAAATCAAATGTCTCCTATCTGTACCCATCTCCCTCCGCCAAGGCTCCCAACCCCTTCCCACTCTCCATGGCCTCCACCCAGCTCCTCCCCTCTTTCTCTCCTATTCTCTCTTAGATATTCATGTATAGTCTAGGGTTTCAAAGGTGACAACTCTTTGTTATGTATATATGCAAGCTACGGTTTCAAAGGGTTAGGAGTAGTTAGGGGCTTATTTGGCTGTTGAAAATTCATTTTATGCTATATTTGAAGCTTTGTTTAGCCTTAGTTCACCAATTGAGTTGTTAAGCCAACAGCATCCTTAGGTTTTTCAGCCTACTTGGACTAAATTGATTTGTTCGGTCTTAAGGTATTCGCTTGCCGAGGTTCATATATATCACGGATCTTAGGCAGAAAGTGTCCAAACAATTCGAAGATTGTTTTGCCCATGGTTTGTTCAACACATCTCATACCTTGGAAAGAAAAAGATCTATATATCAGCATTTTAATGTTAAATAAACCTTCCCTTTCCATTGCTAGGATCCAAAAGATGCTTTGATTGTCCATATTCAAAATGCAACATAGAAATGATGGTAAGCTAATAGTATTATAAGGTTACTTGTCAAAAAAAAAAAAAAGTTTACGGGGTTGAATATGCTTTTTGAGTGAAAGTGAGCGTTAGTAGTTGATGCTGGGGCTGGGGAGGGAGGGAAAATGGAGGGGGCACAAGATAGGGTTACAGGTGGCGGCAGTGAGTGGTTGGGGTGAGGAGAGAATTTTTTTCGAATTTTAGGATTTCTTATCCATAATGATTGCTTAGGGGTAAAACGATTTATATTGGGGATATGTAAGTATATAATGTATGTGAATTTTTACAAGCCAGAAAAAGAAAAGCAGTAACAAGTTTTTTCCCCACATTGTCCCTTCATATACATGCACCCCTTATGTTCATTATAGTTAATCGAAAATTGAAGCCTTCCAAGGTCCCCTCCCCTTCGAGTTTCGAGATAACCCCTTTTTTCTTATGCGCTGTATCCTCCATCATTTTATCCTCTATACTGGCTCCATTCACCATCTTCACCACAGGTTCGATTCATTCTTGGCTCCAACTCATTCCATTCTTCTTTTTGATAGGCAAATAAACTCCCTCCCTAATTAAATTTGATAAAAAAAGTAAATAAAATCCCCTCTTTATCATTAGTGACCAAAAATTCTTGCAATTCCAAGTAAAACTTTTAGACGTTATTGAGTTTAAAAGAACTGTTATCATCATAATCAAAAGAAACATCGAATTTAAAACCCTTACAGACTAAAGCCTCCATAATAAACACCATATCTCCTCCAAGGCCTCCATTCAACCACTGCATATCGGCCGCCCTCCCCTATGCACTACAACTGCCTAACACTCCCTCCACCTCATTGATCATTTCCACCTTATATTCATTAATATCAATTAAAAGAGTTTCCCATCCTCTGGACTAAACCAAGCAAGAGGAGGACAAGACACGAAGGACAAAACCTCCATCCCATCCTTCGAACAAGAGATACAAGCACCTAAAACCACTAACTCTGCACTAGAAGAAAATTGGATAGGCCCTCACCACCACTCTCCACCCCCAACCCCACGCTATCTTCCTCTATATCAACTAAAAGTCACCATCAATTGCTACAAAGACAGGTTGTCCAATATCAATCTTCTCATTGTATCATTTCTCAAAGGGTGAAAAGGTAGTCCCTTGATAAAGTCAAAACTCCCATTAAATACCTTGGCCATATCTGATACTGACTGCATTGCCCCATCACTACTGCTATCCACATCAATACTAACCCCTGCAAATTTTGATTCTAGAACTTCAATCTTCCCTAGCATTACCACTGGACCAAACCCCTTCCCTTAACCCAAAAGAGATACTTTTGACTTTAAAACATACCTCAACCACACTTGGATTGCAAAAATCAACTACATGTGTGCCCCAATGAAGTTCCTTGTCATTCCTATCAACATTACAGTCCACAAACTGCCTCTGTTGAGCTTCTGCCATTCCTTTTTGATGTATGCAAACAATCTTTATCCAAAGAGAGGAAGTGTATTTACAAATAGTAGGATAGGCCATTGTGAATATCCAACCTCCAAACCACCACAATGCTTTTCCTATAAAAGAAAATCCACGACATGGCGTCGGACGAAGGGACTAGGCCCACACAATGAGAATCAATACTAAAATGTTTCCCACTCAACCATCAATACAAGGGCCATTAAAATGTTGATCGTATCTGGATTCCACCCAAGTTTCATACATTTATGAAAAATGCACTAGTAACCAAATCTGATCTATCCACCAACCCTCTGAGTTGTTCCAAAAAATCGTTGAAATTCGAAACACCTCGAGAAGATTCAAATGCACCACATGCCAAAACCCCTCGAAAACAGCAAAAAGCATCCCCACCCTATGTGCCCTTCCTTCCTGAGAATCACACATCACGACCTCATTGGTGTCATTCTCAACTCTCTTCGACTGTCTAAAGCAACACACCAAAAACATGATGTTAGTTATCGGTTGCCTCTCCAAACGACAATTATGGCACCTCCCAATCAAGATTTTCCTTGTTCATCTCATCCAAGTCAGTGCAGCTAACCTTTCCTCCATAATTGTGACCCAACTCAGCCAAAGCCATTTGTATACCCACGCTTCCTTGACCCTCTTCTGGAATTGGGATAATCCATAGTCTTGAACTTCAACAAATCAACCTACTTTGTTTTGAGCCTGCCAAGCCTCTATCCTCTATCCATCTCACCTTATCACTCCATCTGCCCATGAAAAGATCACAACCTAATGGCTATCACATGAGTCCAAGCATTCAACGCATATACCTCAAGCGGGACCGAAAAACTTAATGTTGATTTTTTTATTTAGGCTTGATGTTAGGCTCAAATTATTTATTTTCCTTCCAGTTTGGGATTTTATGGTCTTCTTCAATAGTTGAAGATCTTGTGGTTAGCCTATAAATACTATGCTTATTATTATTAGTAGACATATTGGATTTTGAGAATAGTATTGAGTTGTATTTAGCCATTTTACTTAACTTTTATTTATGTTACTTTTTTTTCCTTCACCTACAGGTCGTTCGGCATCACCACCACTTCAAGTGATGCCACCTATATCATCTTACCAACCCATTCTACTTCAAAACCTCTCAGTGTCACCCATCATCAAAGCTTCCCATCCATCTCCATTAATCACCCTATGAACCAATGTATCTCCAACATCCACAAAATTGAGTATCTTGCAACCTAGAAGGACAAACCTCCACCTTGGCACTGCCCTTCTTTGAGAAGACACATACTTGCTGCCAAGCCACCATGATGCCAACACAAGATGGAAACCTTTATTATCCTTCTTAAAATGAGCGAAGAATCATTGCATTCACAATAATAAGTTGAGCTCTTCACAATGATTCGACGAACCAAATTAAATCCCTAAAATGATACTCTAAACGCAAGAAATGGAGCAAGAAACAATGGGGCACATAGAAGAGTATTCCCCATCCCTGACTTTTAATGTAAGGCGAGTCAAATTTTCCCATTTAGAAGATTGAAACTCAAACATGAATTTTTCATTCTAGCATATTTCTCCGTGATTGCATGCACTAAAAAAATCGGTGGATCCGGTAAACTAGTCCAAACCGATCTAAACCGTATGGTTTGGTTTGGCTTTTTTGATAAATGGTTTGGTTTCAATTCCAAATAATTTAAAACGGTTCCTTATGGTTCGATTCGTGGATTAAGCTTTCAAAAACCGTATGGAACCAAATTAATTCGTTACTTATTTTTTATTATATTCGTATCATATTATGGACAATATATAAGGAAAAAACTTTAAAAACATTAATTGTTTTATTTTACACCTTCTATTTTTTTTATTTCTTCCTTCATTTTTTTTATTTCTATTTCTTTCTCATAACATAGTAATCTATCTACTATACATAAAGAGCGAATCTAATATATATAAAGAGTGAATAGCTCTTCCATTTTGCTCCATGTGAATTCCTGTTTATACCCTTCAAAATTTTATATTATATTTTTAATGTACACTATAATTATTATAGATATATCATAAGTTTATTTTAATGACAATTCCGTTCATTATATAGAACTCCTTAAAAAGATCATCCATGCAAAAAATTAAATTGATTGGGTATCAATAAATCAAGGTTTTAAATATCGGCCGTTACGTATTATATCGATCAATACGTATCGGGATTTTAGGCCTCTTATACCGATATTTACCAATGTATCGGCCGATACTATCCGATATCTACCGATGCATGACCGTATCACCGATACCGATACGTCATTTGATACGATGATTTAAAACCCTGTAATAAATAAATTATTTGAATAAAGTTATTTTAAATAAATCAACGTTCTATTCTTAAAATTATACATACCATTAAAATAAATGCTAAACGAAACTATATTTATATACATCAAATCAATTTATTTTTTTACATAAATGATCTTTTCAACATACTCTACAAGATAAACGGTTCAGATCGCACAAATAAACTTGAGATAGAACATTAAAATAAATATAAAGAGTTTTCATCCTTACTTTTCATCTTAACAATCTCATGCTTTAGGATTTAGTTAAAATTTTGTCGTGTAAATTTATAGATAAATCTCATATTTATTTCCATAACCTTATCATTCATTTTGTTGAGCATATGTATTTCAAATAAATAAACAGTCTATTCTTAAAATGAAATACACCATTAAAATAAATATTTCAAGACACTATATTTACATATATCTAATCAATCTATTTTCTTATATAGATGATCTTCTCGATATATTCTACAAGATAAACGGTCCGGATTATCGAAATGAGATTGAGATGGACCTATAAAATTAAACTTTACAGTAAAAGGTCATTAATTCTTTGTATTTTAGACTCTTTTGTGTTTCCTTCTCTTTTGTATTTCTTGCATAATTCATATTTTTATTATATTTAAAATTAAATGTAATCATGATTTCTTTTTGGGTATTTTTGCTTTTCTATTTTTTCTTTTCTTACTTTTAGGGTTTTAAGTATATTAGTATATTTTGAGTTTATTTTCACTTCAAGATTCAAATAAAAATAAAAGAGTTGAAAAGTAAATAATTTTTGCAAACATATTATTCATTACAAATAAATTTACACTCTTGCCAAACTGTGATTCGAACCTGGGACCAAACCGTTGATTATTGGTTCAGTTGGGTCCGCTTCCTTGATATATACGGTTCGATTCCGGTTGTTAAATTCTTGGAACCGTTTAAAATTTTATTCTTAGTTTATCCCAAAGCCGAGCCAAACCAAACCATGAACAACCCAAGGATAATCAGAGCATCTTAGGATTGAGAACTAGGAAGATGAAGAATTGGACCAGCTAAGGTTTTGCTTCATTGCACTCCAATTGCCCATTCAATGACAACGTGTTGGCCTTCCAATAACATGTTTGTGTAATGCCTCTGGCGCTAATAACTCGTACTTCACCACTTCAATGATTCCTTCTCCATTTATGGTTAGTTTTCATTACCAATACAAATCTAGGCATGTTTTTTTATCCTTTAATAATTTTGGTACACATTTAAAAAACGGTACCCTACATTTAGCGAAACAAGAAGCATTGCACATGCAATAACATTACTATGTTTTGTATCCAACAAAGAGAGGCAGTGAAACAAGGATGTAAGAAGAAGTGGAGAAGTGATTGATCGGACAGTTTTTTTTTCCTTTGATCAAGTAATATAAAAGACACGGGCAGTATTCATGCATCACCCCACTATCGCAATGATGTGGAATATCGCAAAAGTACGAAGTTTTCTTTCCTTGCTAGATAGTAATAATCATAACTTCAAATCTTGGCCATTGTAATAGTGCAGTCTTGGTGTAATAACATTACTATGTTAGGAGAATGAATCAAGGTACAACATGAATACATTACCAAAATTTTGAATATTTATTGAACGACTTGAAAACCTATGCAGTGATACATTTATTAAAATTGTCACCTTGAAATATTTTTAATGGTGTTTAAGCAATTGTTTGGAAACCCCTAAATATGGCAATAGAGAGATTCCATACCCTTTAAAGCAAAAAATGGGTTGTAAAAAGTAGGTTGCTGTTAGGGGGGGAAATCCAGATTAACATCTAAGGAAAAAAAAAAGAAAGTGGGTTTTATGGAGTGAACTAAAAAGTAAGTTGTTTTCAAAAAAAATATAAAAGATCCCGATAACAGTTTTCAAAAATAGTTCACCAAGCAAGCTTCCTATGCTTTTTGGAAATGAGAACAAGGCCATATTGAAACATTGTGAGAACGATATACACGACAAAAACGAGGGAACAAATAAGCAAATAGTACTATACCCCTATAGGCATCCTCACGGAAGCAAACATTTTTCCCATTCCATTATAAGACAAATGGATAGAGAAAAGCTTATTAATCATTGTTTTCCCTCAACATCCTTCTTGGTTTAAAATGGAGAGACCTACGTTTACTTATGCTTGTTTGGAAGAAAACTGCCATAATCCTTAACTTTTAAGCACTAAATTTCGTGTTTATTGATCATGTTCAATTTTTTACAAAACTTCGAGGAAAAAAATTTTACGTACAGGTGAAGAATATATCTGTTATTACTTTTTAGGTTACAAACAAAGAGAATGTTATCAAAGTTATCACTGACTACTAAGTAATTGCAAATCATTTATGCCATTAGTCAATACTCATAAATCATTTCTACTTCAGCGGGAAAAAAAAAAAAACCTTTACCTTAGATGATTCATTATTGAATGTTACAGTAAAGACATAAACCAATCTTCTTCATAATAGCAATCAAATTGATCAATAATAATATCAAAGGAAATAAGGAAACGCTATTTCAAGACTCATAAAGTCTTTGAGCAAAGGTTAAAGCTCAAGTTTTTTTATGCGATGAATAAAAGAGAAAAATATCCATTATAATTGTAGCACGTTAGCTACTACAGAAGATAAAAGAACAAATTTTAAGAATAACAAGTCTTTAAAGTGTGCTTGAGAAGTTGCAAAATTGCATGCCTAATGCTTGTAACGACTAAAACAAAACCCCTAGCAGTTCGAGACAACCCCTGCACGGGCTAATTTTATAAAACAAATATTGCAGTTTATAGTGGTAACCATTACATAATAATGCTAAAAAAAACATTATTCTTTCAAACAGGTATTAGCCTTTTCTAGCTCCAACGTTAATAAATGAGATTAATTTATGGATGTTGACTAGCAATAATAGAGGAAATAGATGGCAACAGATGGCAAATTGCTTCGCCCAACCCTTGGAACACACTACAGCCCCAGATAGCGAAGAGCCGACATGGAGGTGCTAAACCTTCCCGTCGATGTGAGCTCTTGAGAAATATCAACCTGTTATCCCTATGAATAAGCTCAAATTGTTGAGTAAGGTTTACATTTATTTCAAACCAATAGATGGCAATCATAACCAACTTCCTGGCTACCCATCCTACTCCTATATAGAGCCATAGATATCAATTAGAATAAGAGTGTTTAGAGGAGTAGAAAATCCACCTCAAACAAGAGGCTCTATATGAGTTCAAGAGTACCCACCTTGCCCTAAATAAGTAAGCTGTTGAGTCAACACCATTTTGATTACTTAAATTTCCTAACGTGCGCATAGCGTAAATAAAATTTACTAAAGTGTCTATACAAACAAGAAGACTTTTTTCTCCGGCGGGCTCTCTCTCGTAAAGCCAAAGACGCCCCAAGACAAGATACAACTATTGGGAAGGAGATATGATCAATAAAACCACTTCACTTTCACTTAGGACTAGGCCAAGTCACTGAGGGGACCCTGTCAAACTCCTTCCCCGAGCGTTTACCGTAGGCACGATAACTGGTACACCAGAAATCAAATTAGAGTTTCTTATTCGCAACCAAACTTATCTAATTTCAGTCAGCCAGCAACCCCCTTATCAATTCCAAAGCTTAAACTGTTGATGCAGCTTATCGTCATCACTGATGACCAGGAGCAGTCATCAAGTTTTCTACCATTGTAGCTGCCATGGCCCTCAATAACACTCTCACCATCACTTTATGTGAGTATAGTGATTATGCGTGTATAACATATATATTTATCTACCTAGTCAAATTTTATTTTATTTTCTAGGATTGAGACATAACTCGGAATCATATTTAATTTATGATTTGGATTTCTCAAGTCTACAACCATTCATTTTTAATTTATGATTTGGATTTCTCAAGTCTACAACCATTATAGTTTCAGGTGAAATTTGAGATCCCATACTCCCTGACTTTAAAATGGGCAACAAATGTTAAGTAACCCCGATGCATAACGGCATAGGTGGTTACCGCCAACCACTATGGCCTCTATAGTGGTGCAATTGAAAATCACTACCATGATGGTGATGGCCATTACAAGACCGCTACGACGCTGTTACAGTTGTTACGGCTCAGTTTTTAGGAAATTCTGCATAAAAGACCATTGTTTTTCAATAGCTAGAATCACACAAAGATCGCATAAAAGTGGTTCAAAATTTTAGATCTACATCCGCTGAGTGTCGAATTGTTGAGGTCTACAAGATTTGAATAGCTATCACTATTGGAATAGCTTAATTCTCATTTTTTTTCAAATCATGTACGTACTTTTACAAACTTATGTTGGCATATTCTACTATAAATTTATGGTAATGAGTCTTATGGCCCTATGACTATTGATATTAAACATGTTTCATGAATATAATTTTTTTAATGACGAAAACAAGTTATCCATAACTATAATAAATAAAGCGAGGAAAATTAAATACATTCAATAGGATGAAAATTTCCAATGACGACTTAGAACTATTGTAAACAATGAGCACATAATTTAGATTGTATTAAAGAAAAAAAACACAAAACTAGATAGAAAAATATTTGAACTCCATCAATTATAATTCTAAAATAAAAACATGCCTAACAAGAAATTTTTTTAAAATAGTATGAAGAACAAAAAAATTATCAACTTCGGTTGAGGCCACCATTATGTTACGGCAATTACACCGAACAGCCTCATCGCCGCCACCATTACATTATAGTCATTATACCCAATAGTCTCTTCACCATCACCATCACCATCACCATCACCATTACTGCTGCGACGGCAGCCATGATTACTCAAAACGGTGCTTAAATCTCAACAATTTGCGGAGCAACTTTGGGCATAGACATTGATTTTAGGTTCAAGGACAGCAACAGATAGAAATTATTTTGAGTAAGGAACAGGTAGACATTGAGGTGACTACGTTGGGAGCGGTATCACGAGGGAGGGGACCAATTCCTACCGCTACCTCTATGTAGTATGAGATTCGACGTGAAGAAACCTAAGAAGACTAATTGTCAATTCAGATCCAGAATTCTAATACATGCTAAAAATACACATGAACCTTTCTGAAGTTACCGAACTTAGGATATCATAACGCTGAACTTAGGATATCATAATGCTCATACTATACCAAAACTAGAATGGTCCAAAACTTAACAACAAATAATTCCAACAAATGAACCTTCTCAAACACTTGGCTAACCCAACTATTCAATTAAGAATACAAAAAGAGAAAATCCATTCACCATAACTTATTTATCTAGCATGTAAATTACCAAATGCCCAAAACTATTCACTCACAAGAAATAACCCAAGTCAGTCCGCTGCTTATTGCCCAGGACCAAAGAGTAGCTATGGACCAGCCGATCCACGATCAAAGCACCAATTTGTAACCAGGTGGTTGTTTGGTGGAATCCTTAAAAAAAATCTCAATGGAGGGAGGCAGAAGACACCAACACCTCTAAATAGTGATTTAATCAAACTGTCCCAGACTTGGGCTTGGTTAAAAAGGAAAAATTAATCATGCAACAAGGCAGAGGACTAGAAATGACCAGGATTTGAATTTTTTCTCATTCACTCATAAACATCATCAGTTATCATCAGAAACGATATATGGAACATTTGAGCGATTAAATCTTCAAACAAAAGATTATTGCCTGATCTGCAGAAATTAAAACAGTAAACAATCTAGAAGGTCTAAATAATAATATTCTGAAAAACAAATTATTACATAGGAAGAAAAACACCCAGGAATGCAAAATGCTGTGGAAGGAGGGAAACCCTTGAATCTGTGTAACTAATAAGGATAGAAAATATGACGTAAGAGATTGGTGTAACTAATAACTACTACTATCTCATTTCATGTAGCCATGTTGCCAACAACCACAAGGACTAGTTATAGGACGCAGTAGGCACTACAAGAATGCAGCATCAAAGACTTCTAAATCTTTCTATTTGCCTTGTCGCACGTGATCAATTTGAAACGACAAGAAATACAGAGAAAGAGGGAATGCAGTATTTGGTACATCTATACTACCTATACTATCCTATAAAGGGAGAACACCCATTTGGTGTTCCCCCATTTTGAAGCCACGCGGATTTTTCAAAATTCTTAAATTATCCTAATCTCCCTCACTCTCTTTCTCTCTCAAAAACCACATGTAACCGCCTATTCTCTCTCCCTCTTTCTACAAAATATCTATTAAACTTTCTCTTAATTATTTAATTTTAAAATTATAACTATTTTACATTTGCACACGCATGCGTGTGCCAACCGCTAGTTTTGATAAATGCCACGTGTTGTCGTACACCAAAAAAAAAAAAACAAATGCACATTCATTTGAATACCAAAGAAGCATACAAAAGAAATTATTTAGGTCAATTTCCTGACTTGAGGAATAACATTCCGCAATATTGGGAATGCACAAACATGAAACATGGATGGAAATCCAATAACCACATCGACAGATCAAGCCAGCATGTCATGGTACATAAACAAAAGCACAAGCCACAGCAGCTGAAAGTGCATTAACTCATGTAGTTAAACCTCAGGACATTTTTTTTGTTTCCATATTTCTTACTTCTCAAAGTCATAGAACAATGAGATTATCAGCTACTACTGCTACTGCAAATGCTCAGTAAAGGAAAGATTTGGTTAAATTAAAATCAAACAGAAAGAAACCTACATAGGAGAAGGCACCGATCCTGCGGGAACTCTCTTGATGATTACACTTGAACCGCTTGGAATTTGAAAATTCTCGTCATTGTATTCTGAATTCAATTCAAAAAAAAAAGGTACAAAACTATCACAACCCAGAAACCAAAATGACAAAGAAAATAATATTGAAGACATAGATACTCAGAGAAAACATAAAAGCAAGCATACGAATAAGTAAACTAAACTCACAAGCAGGATTCAGTTTTTTTATTAAAAAAACAAAAACAAAAAAAAAAAAAGAAAAACAAATTAAGAGAGGATGAATAACGAAAATCTGACCACGGCCGGTGAGGGCATCGGAGAAGATGAGATCAAAGTCTTGGCAGATGTTGAGGTTCTTGTGGCGGACGATCTTAGACCTGAGGTCTCGAACTGATACCGAAGGCCGACCTTCGATGTCAACCGAGTCGAAGTTCACGGCGCTTCGAAATTTGAATCGGATGGACATGGCTAAGACGAATTGGTGGATAGAAGGAGCTCTTTCAGGTCACGAGGAAGGAGAACATGCGAATGGGCATAGAGATGTATAGAGAGGAAATCCGTCCTGAGCGAAATCGTACGGAATCGTTTTTTGTTTGGGTAAATTACACTAACCCTAAAATTTTTGACAAAAATAAAAATTTTTATGATTTTAAAAATTACAATAACACTCTCTCATATTTGATTTTAACATCAAAGAGACTCCAACCGTTAAAATTTTTATTTAATTTAACGAAAAACCACCGTCTCATCCTAAAATCGCCCTCAAAACCATTGTTCATCCCAAAATCGCCGTTTGCAACCCCCTCCCAAAACTGCCGTTTCCACCCCACCCAAACCCCAACCCAGTCCCATCCCCCTCCCTCCCACCCCACCCCCACACCACCGGTCCCAAACCCAAACCC
>JAULJZ010185984.1:0-21687 GCA_032270985.1 Heliamphora pulchella | reverse complement strand
TACGTTCTCGCATCACTTATGTAGTTGTTATATTCTTACATTGCTTTAAATTCTAGTTTTAGTTTACTTAGCCTACTTGTTTCATTTACTTACCTTCATTATTAAGTTTATTACTAATTGTTAAATCATTAAATGGTGTTTATATTTGTTTTAACAATTACAACTTATCAATGTTGTTAATTGTCATCATTTAAGCACTTACAAAATAAATAGTTATAATAGTCAATATTATACTCATTTAATTTAAAAGTCTCGTTTCTTTTCATTTTCTTTCTTTTATGTTAATTCAACGTTCTAGCACTTTATTTCATTTCTTTAGTGTTCTAACATTTAATTTTTTTTTGTCTAATCTAGATTCTTATTTCCATAGCATTTTATTCCATTTTTTTGTAATATAGTTTATTGTTAATATTTCATTTTTTTCTTTTAACTTAATGTTCTATTTCTAGTTAGTACATTTCATTTCCATTTTTTTTATTTTTTAAAGTATTAGTTTAATGTTTTAGTAGTCGTTCTATATTTTCTCTTTTTAATGTTATTCATTTTTCTTGCATTTTCTTTTTATCAACTTTACTTTTTTTTTATAACGTTTCATCTCTTTTCCTTTAAATGCTAATATTCCATTTCCTTTTTTTTCTTTTTTTAATGTTAATTTAAAGTTCCTTCACTAGTATTAATTTAATTTTCTTTTGTTAGCTTTTTATTTTCCATTTTCTTCTCTTTTTCTTTTAACAATAGTGTAATTTTTCTTTCTAGTATTTTATTTTTTTTATTATTAGCTTCATTTCCATAAAATGTTCTATTTTCTTTTTCTATAACTTTCTTTTCTTTTTTAAGTACTTATCTTATCTTTCTTTTCTTTTCTTTTCTTTTCTTTTATTAAACCTAACAAATCACAAAAGATTTTTAAGTTAATTTTCACTTTTAAATAGCATGATAATTTTCTTTTCTCATAATAGTTGAAACTCAATTATCCTTTTTTGTCACTTCTTTCTTTTACTTTCTCTTCTTTTCTTTTAATTCTCTTTTTATAAATATAAAATGTTAATAATCAATTTTTTCTATTATTTTTCAAAACCTTCATTTGTTAATTTAATTTTTCTTCTGTAGTATTTCTCTTTCATTTCCTTTTATTAACTTCAAAAAGCACAAAATCATAAAAATATCTTTTAATTTTCTTTTAATAGTTTCTTTTGTATGCATATCTCATTTTCTACCTAGTTTATCTTCTTACCTAGTTTGTTTCGGTATTTATTTTGGTCATTTTTTATTAAAACCTTGCCTTTAGCTTGTTTTTATTTACAATCCATGTTTAGATAATTTTAACAATTTTAGCATTTTATTCCTTTAACCAAATCATGTTAATTTTGATTGCTTAAACAATATTGTATGCGGGATTATTCCATGTATCCTTTAGCTAGAAATTGCATGCCTTAGGACTTAGAATTTTTCTTTTGACATTTATTTATTTTGGAGTGTTATGTATATATCTTATGTATTTTCTATACTTAATTTTGAATGTTCTCTCTTCACCCCAATTTTTTTTATTTGTATGCATTTGAGAAATTACATTAAAGAACCAATGATGATCAGTAGAAGCTAACCTTATGGTTGGGCGAATGGGGTGCCTAACACCTTCCGTGATTCGAACCTTAGTCCCCGGACCCTCTTTCTCTGGTTTAACGTTTTCAAGATCTGTAGCCAATTTTTTTTCTTAGTTTTTCTCAAAAACTAAGTGGCGACTCTATTTTCAACAAAAAGGGTTTTCAAAATTTGATTTTCAAGGTGTTAAAATATTTTCAAAATGTCCTTTGAATTCTCTTATTTTTTACCTCTAAATCCCAAAGCCACACCTATCGAGAGTTTATTTTATGTAGGAGAATAGCCCAGAAGACTATGGTCACGGTTCCCAAGAGCCACGCTTTAAATCAATCAAACACAATTTTTGAAATCTGCCCAGGCCGATCGATCGATCATAAAACTGCTCGATCGTAAAACTGCTCGATTGGTCTCAATTTGCACACTATTTTTCACACGCCTACAAAACACAGAGAGTTTGACTTGACCGCTCGATAGACCGATCGATCGGTCCATCGAGCAGTCTGGCTTTAGGCCATTTTTCAAAAACACAACTTTTCTTCCTTAACACTTAAACCTTTTCCAGCATTCTTAGAAAGTTTTCAAGGAAAAAACTAAGCCCACAACGCCTACTAAAATAAGGCTTAAAATCCTCCCTCGAGGCACAAACGTTGTAACTAATGATAACGGAAAACAACAAACAACTCAAAGTTACTCTCTTTGATCTTATAACATTCATGCATTAAAATAAACGCCCACAAGGCTTACAAAACATGCGTTCAAAATTAAAGCATTATACTTCATTACATGATCCAATAACAAAATTGGTAATAAATTACCGAACTACAAAAAAAAGTCTTGTCCTTCGCCACCCTGGCTCCACAAGATCAAGCCATGTGATCGAAACCACTTGAAAAAAGTTTTTAAAATCCCACAATGTGAGCCAAAGCCTAATAAAAACAGACTATCATGTATTTAAAAGCATAACATGCAAATACAGTTACATGCATCACTCGACTACTCGTGTATAAGAACGGTTTTCTACCATTAAAATCACAAGTTTTCGTATGATTCCATGACATCTAACAGCATAATACGCATAAACAACCATATTCTCATGCATCTGGTGCTCTTTTACGATCTTTCACCGTAGGACAGAACTAACCCAATCATTCAATTCTTTGCAGTTTTTCACCGCATGACAACTACTTGCTCTAATATGCAACTCTTCACGATTTTTCACTGTAGGACAACGGCATGCCCCAATACACAATTCTTCACAGTCTTTCATCGTAGGACAACGACTTACCTCAATATGCAATTCGTTACAACGACGCATGGTATGACTTAACAGATATAGGCACGCACATAGCCATGTACCAAACATCTAATCGCACACCATCATATCTTCCATATAGCCATCGAGATTAACCGAAATCTCAACCGAATCATTTTAAAATAAGGCTTAACCCCAAAAATTAGCTCCAAACTTCTAAACTTGGTTTTTGAAAACATTTTCACAACTCTTTCAATTTTTAAAACTCATCTTTTCGAAAACCTCGGACACATTCAAGTCCACTAACTTTGTAATAAACTACAAGATCGCACAACATGCCTTTTCATCCAACAAACATGGTTTAAACACAAAGTTCAACAATAAATGTATTTTTAAATGGCAAAAATACATATAATCATATGTAGCACCCTTTTTAAAGTAAGACAGTCTAGAATTCTATCTTGGTGAGTTAAAAATTTGACGCTTTGCACTTTGAAAATAAACCAAAGTTGCAAAAATGAGAAACCGTTCGGATGAACGCAAAGCTTATGGTGAGGATAACAAGAATCGACTATTGGAATGTCAAAAACAGAGCCCGAACCATGCTCAATTCTAGAGAGAAGGCAGAGGATCTGATCTACCTTATAAGAAGATGCTTGCTCAACAAGCTAGGGCTCAAAACCAAGGCAATGAGCTGGTAATATATAGCCCACTCCAGATAGACTGATCGAACGGTCTCACCAGAAAGGAAAATTTTTAACTTTGATACACAACGCCAACGGTTCCAAGATCGAACCCAACATGCATATCTAAGATATCACATGCATAACACGTATAGAAAAATGCTTTCCTATAACGATTAAAACAACAACTACATGTTACGAATATACATTACAAAATTAAAACGAACCGGGTCTCATACATACACTTTAAGAACTAAAGACTCCATGCTAGATGTGTTCAAATAGTTTCAGGTTACTGTGGAAAGAAAGACAAGAAGATCTTTGAAGTGCATTCGAATTGACAATGGTGGTGAGTACTGAGGACTGTTTCAACAGTACTATCAGGCTAAAGGCATTAGGCATGAAATGATCATTTCTAAGACACCAAGACAGAATAAGGTGGCAAAAAGGATGAATAGAACAATTATGGAAAGAGTCAGATGTATGTTGTCATATGCAAAACTACTGAAGACTCTCTATGGAAAGACAATAAGAACAATAATCGATCTGATAAATTCTCCCTCAGTTCCACTTGAGGGTGATTAACTGGACAGAGTATGGACATGAAAGGAGATCTCCTACGAGCATTTGAGGGTATTTGGGAGCAAAGCATTTGTTCACATTCCTAGAGATGAAAGATCAAAACTTGACGGGAAGTCAAAAGAGTGCATTTTTTAGGGATATAGTTGTGAAGAGTTTGGATACACACTTTGGAATCTTGTTGACAAGAAGATCATTAGAAGCACAAACGTTGCCTTCTTTGATGACAAAACCATAGAAGGCATTGACGGAAAAAAAGGAACCAGATGCACAGGCAGAGAATCCGATTGATAGAGATCCAATCCTTTCACTTACGATGCATAATAATGACGGGGAAGACATACAAGATAGTACAGATGTTGATGAGCATTCGCTTACAGTTGATGGTACAATCTTAGAAGAGTAGACAAAACAGGTTCACATTGATCCTCCAGTAGAGCCACAATTAAGAAGGTCTAATAGGGGGCATTAGGCCTCTAGCAAATACTCACGTACTAAATATCTAATGCTTAAGGATGGAAGAGAGCTAGACTATTATTAGGAAGCAGTTGAACACGAACAAAAGAATGAGTGGATAAAAGTCATGCAAAAAGAGATGAAATCCTTACATAAAAACCACACATATGATCTAGTAAAACTACCCACAGACAAAAGAACATTGAAGAATGAATAGGTTTACAAACAGAAAATAGAAGAAGAAAACTCATAGCCTAAATACAAGGCACGATTGGTTATGAAGGTATTCAATATGAAAAAATGTATTGATTTTGAAAAAATCTTCTCACTTGTTGTGAAGATGACATATATTTGGACAATTCTCGAATTGGCTGCAAATCTAGATTTAGAGATTGGGCAGATGGACGTGAAAACGACCTTCCTTTAAGTGACTTGAAAGAAGAGATTTACATGGAGCAGCCCGATGGGTTCAAAGTCAAAGGTAAGGATAATCTAGTATGCAAACTAAAGAAGAGTCTGTATGGGTTAAAGCAGGCATCGAGACAGTGGTATGAGAAATTTGATCAATTAATGACCGATCACGAGTTCAGAAAGACCGCTTCAGATTGTCATGTGTTCCTAAATTTTTTTACAGGAGGTGACTTCATTATATTGCTGCTTTATGTAGACGATATGTTAATCACTAGTCACGACATGAGCAAGATTCAAAAGTTTAAAGTAGAGTAGAGAAAATCCTGTGCAATGAAGAATTTGGATCAAGCTAAGCAGATACTTGGCATGAAGATCAACCAGGATAGAAAGAATCATAATTTGTGGCTCTTATAGGAGAGGTATATTAAAAACGTACTATAAAGGTTTAACATGGATAAAGCTAAACCAGTTGGAACTCCACTTGCCAATCATTTTAGACTCAGTTTCCATCAAAATCCAACAAGTGAGAAGACAATATAGAGATGAAGAAAGTTTCTTATTCATCCGCAGTTAGGAGACTTATGTATGCGATGGTGTGCACGAGGCCAGACATATCATATGCAGTTGGCATGATGAGTAGATTTTTGTCAAATTTTGGAAGGGATCACTAGGAAGTAGTGAAATGGATTTTTCGGTACCTTAAAAGCACTTCTAGAGTTTTTTTTTAATCTTTTGGTGAGGGAAAGCCTAAGTTAGAAGATTTCATAGACGCTGACATGACAAGAAATGTTAACTTTAAAAAGTCTACATCAGGATACATGCTTACTATTACTGGGGGAGCTATATCTTGGTAGAGCAGGTTGCTGAAGTGCGTTGCACTATCCACCATAAAGGCCGAGTATATTGTAGTAGCAGAAGGCTACAAGGAGATGTCGTGGATGAAGAGATTGCTACAGGAGTTGTGGTTGGCACAAGAGAAGGATGCACTTTTCTAGGATAACCAAAATGTTATTCATTTAACCAAGAACCCATATTGCATTCACGATCAGAACAAATTGACGTGAGATATTACTATATTCAAAATGTGTTGGACAAAAAGCTTTTACAATTGAAGAAAATCCATACCGATCAAAATGGTATAAATATGACAACAAAGACTCTACCCAAAGAAAAACATAAATTTGCAGAGATGCAACAAGTATGATGGATCCCCCCACATGAGGCGGATGGAGAGTTTGCTGGTATTCGCCCCATTTGGGGTAACACAATTTAAGAAAAAAGAAAGAAAAGAAGATAATACAAGTTTAGAAATGTTTTCCTTTTAGAATTCTAATCAAATCTAGAAATAGCCTTTAGTGGGCTATGTTTATAAATCTCCTTAAAGGGGTTTGATGGCCATGAATTTTGGTAGCGAAAACTAATTCTCCAGAATAGAGAACAGTTAGAAGCAGCAGCTCCTAATTGCGTAACGATGGAAGATCAACTCACTTTTATGCATAGATTGGAGGGTAAACGAAGCTCGATCAATGTAAAACTATAGAGGCATTCTCTCAGCACGTAGTTCTTGTTATCAAATGGTATCGACTGTTAATTGGTTAGATCTAAACCTACTTTGGATTATTTGATTAAAATCTATCTTATGGTAAACAATATTAAATATTGTTAGTAGCCGACAATATTATTCCTAATGTTGTTATCCTCTGGGTACGCCTAGAGAGTAAACTGTGTAGACTCATTATTTTGACCTAGTTAAGATTTTGGAATTGGACTTCGGTCTCGTGATTTTTTTCTTTAGGAGTTTCCCACATAAAAATCAATGTCTTGCAGTTTCTGATTATTATTTTTATATTGCTGTAACACACAAATTTTGAATCTTGCAATAAAGATCATAAAAAATAGTGTACAAATTTTTTTTATTGATTTAAAATAAATGGATACAATCCTTTATGATTTACACCAAATATAATAGTGAACCTCTGATTCAATTTCCAAAGGGATTACAATCCAACGGTTGTTATAAATTATTGTCAAATCAACCAGGTTGATAACTTTTTCAAATTTTCGAACTAAGAAGATTGAAGGGGGCTTGATCAGGATTGGAAGCTTGATTTCGAACCAAGATTCAAAACACTGACTTTATTGGATTTGATTCGTAAAACGTGCTTGATGTGAAAATTCATAGATAAATCGGCACATTATTGATGTGCTTGTTGATCCTTCATGAGGGCTTTGAGAAAAACTTATAGTAGAAGTGCAGAACTTCGAGTAGAGTATCTTGAAGAATGCGTGAGAATTCTCTGCCAAAAGTGTCTTCTCCCTCAACGAGAGCCTCCAATTGTACGCTTTAGTAGAAGGGGTTAAATTTAGAAATCTCAATAATTTGAATTTAAATTTGAATCTGAATGTAAATTTATTTAATTTATTAAAAGTGGGGAGAAAATCATTCCTAATTTTATAGAAATAACATCAAGTTTAAATTTTATCTCTAACATTTTTTCATTAATTGAGTGATTTTGACACGTGTTATTGTAGGACCCACACCTTGTTACTTTTGACCATTTAACTTTAATCAAATATGAAAATTTATCACTTATGATTATTTAAATGGAAATTAAACCGTAGTAAAAGTTTAGCATCTACAAATTGTCCCCACTTCAAAGTTTTAAGCTGAATGCCTGCTTGCTAGCGGTGAAGGGCAGACTTGGAAGTATCTTAGTTGGTTTGATACACTTGTATTATCCTAGTAATGGATTCGGTGACCAAGCAATGAACACTACCTGAAAATTATATATATACTTTGGTGCATATCTTGTGCCCAACTCAGCAATGAAAAAGGCAAGCATCGGTATTTATTTTTTAAGCACTTCAATTGACTTGTTTAAGCGAAAATTTCGTCATTCTTTACCTCTTTATATAATAAGAAACATACCATGACATACCGTGGATAGGTTGAGGAAATACCTTTTTTTTTTTCATCATTTGAACTTTAGAGAATCAATCTCAATGGTGAAAGAAAACTTCTTTTCCTTAGTTGCTATTACAACAATGTTTCGTTCTCAAAAACTCCTCCACCCAAACCTCTAATTTTTTGTTCTTTTTTTTTTCTTGAGTACCAAATTTGTAGTAACTGCCCATGATTTTGAAGAAGAAATCATTTTATGAAGTAGATTCTTCAATTTTCTTTTCTTGCCTTTATGATCATGATGTTTGTCAATTACCAAAAAAAGGCATCATGATCCTTTTTTCTTGTTTGCTAAAAGGGTAACTTTTCTTTTAAGGAAATTGACATTATGTTATTTGTGAAATAAACCTCTCTTTCACTATAAATTCCAAAGGTTTGTGGCGGCTTTGTACTAGCCTAGAATGAAGGATCAATGCAATTGTTTAGACTTTTTGTCTTTTTTGCCAATATATATATATATATATATATATATATACACTACTTACTATTTTCTTTCTCTTGGGAATAAATCGCTAAACGAATGCACCCCAAGGTCCACCTCAATTTGCCCACTAAAGCAATGGTGGCTAGTGCAAGTCGGTGGGTACCCAAGATGTCTATTTTTATTGCTTCATGGCTCAATAGTTTATTGCGATGTTTTTTCTAGGAATTAGCAATTCTTTTTATTTTTTTTACGCAAATCAACTATCACTTTCTTTGTTTGCTTGGTTTGTCCCCCCTTTTTTGGGATTTGCCTAAGGTAGTCAAAAGTATCAATTTTTTATTTGCAAATGTTTTTTTTTTACTTTGGTGTAGAAAATTCGTAATCCCATGAGACCATCATTACAGGAGCACTTTTTTTTTCCTAATTTGTGAGTTCATTAGCAAATAACAAGGTATGCATCTCCCATTTTGTCTTTCATTATCTTGTTTCTATTTGTGTTCCTTTTTTGTCAAGTTCATGGAGTAGCACAGAAGCATTCAAGAAATGATACAAAGGCCTCCGCACTTTTGTGCATGTCGTTATTGGTGAAGTTTTGGGCCTCATCTCGTCATTAGCATCATTTAGAAAATGACATGAGCATGTTGTCATATGGTTATCGACAATGACTTAAAAAAACAAGTGGGTATCATGTCGCGACTCGCCATTAGTACCCATTTAGAAAATGACATGAGCTTCTCGCCGTCTCGTATTCGGCAATGACTTAGAAAACAACACGAGTTTCGTGTTACAACGTCATCAACAATGACTTAGAGAACTAACCGAGCCTTGTGTCACATCTAGCAATCAAAATCGGCTTAAAAAACGACATAAGTTTCATGTCGCACCTTGCCATCGACACTATCTTAGGATATGGCATGACCATCTTTCTACATCATCATTGAAAATGATCTAGAAAATGACACAGAGTTTTACGTCACATAGATATCGGCAAAATAAAAATGAATTCTAAATTGACTTCCTTTAAGTATGCTCGGCATCTAATTTCCATTTAACCAAGTCTTTTTTTTAGGAACCAAAGAGCAATATGTAAGCAATTAGACACGATGTGAGGATCTATTCATATTGTTCATAAGTGAAGCCTCGTTGCCGCATCGTCACTTGGTGAGATTTGGAGAGCGATGTGACGGTCTCTGCACTTTGTGTATACCATCACTAGTGAAGCCTCGTCGCCGTATCTTGCCATTAGTTGAGACTTGACGCCACATCTTATCATTTTGGACTTGCTGCTTTTGCAATTGTGACTTTTTTTTTGATTGGCTTTGTACCTTTGAAAAGGATCAAGTCAAAACGTAATTCAAGGAAATACATTATATCTAGAAAGTTAAGACTCATGTCAAGGAGATTTTTGTTTTTGAAAGACAGTTTAGGCTCACGTTAAGGAGTGTTCTTTTTTTTAGAAGACAGTTTAAGTTTGTGTCAAGGATTTTTGTTTTGAAAGACAGTTTAGGCTCATGTCAATGTCTTTTTTTTTTTTGAAAGACAGTTTAAGCTCGTGTCAAGGAATGCTAGGCTTAGACTTTTTCTACAACTACAGCTGTTCAGTGAGAATAGTTTCTTTTTATTCCTGGCATTTGGAGTCTATTGGCTAGAAATTTGAATTATTTCGTATTCAAGTGATCCAAACTGGATGATTTTGCTTCCTGCCCCTAGTGTTGGAGTCGAGTTCACATGATTAGCAACTTCAACAAGTGCGACTACATGGTTGGACTCTACAACCACATCAAATTCTAGTATGATCTTTTCCTTTTTTGCAAGGTCCATTACCAATTCCTTTAGAATGAAACATTTTTTAGTGGAGTAGCTGATGATCTGATGGTAGTGACAATACCTCAAATCATTAACTCGACCCATCTCCTTTAGCCGTTTGCATAGAGAAAGTTGAATGAACTTCTTTGCAAGCAAGTCTTTCAGCATGCTTGATACATCAACGTCAGGGAATGTATACTTATTTTCCTATTTCTCCTTAAGAGTTGGGTATTTTTTCTTCTCTTCATCATTTTTCTGAACTCTTTTTTCTTGTCCTTATTGAATAATTTAGTTGGGAACATAGTGATTTCCATTGACTCCTCGGTGGATTTTCCCTATGAAATGCCACTTTTCTTCTCATCTTTTTAGTGCTCAATTATAAGATGGTTCTTTCCACCGTGATTGGTTATACTAATTTTCATTTCATGGGCATGTGTAGCAAAATCTTCAAACGAACGTGGTCAAATTCATTGAAGGATGTAGAGGTGCCCCAATGCATGTCTTGCATACACATCTCAACATTAGAAGTCTTGGAGAGGTTATGTTTGCAATCCAAGCACAAAGTGCGCCAACGATGAATATTATCAACCACAGGTTCGTCATTCGATTGCTTAATATTGGTTAATTCCACCACGCTCACCGTTCGATGGGTGCTGTAGAAATAGGTCAATAATTCTCGTTCAATTTATAACCAACCATTAATGGACTGAGGCTCCATATCGACGTACCCTTCCAAGGAATTTCTTTTAAGGTATTGAACGAAGTGCTTGACAAGGAGAACTCCATATGTCCCAGCACTACTACATGTTTTGATAAATGCACAACATGTTGTCTTAGATATCCCTTTGCATTGAATTGTATGAATTTTAGAGGTTGATAGCTAATAGGCATAATGAGTCTGTCAGTTCTTTTTGTGTACGGCTTCGAGTTTAACTGACTACTTCGCGGAGCATTGCCCTACTGGGCTTTAATTTCATTTATTATTATATCCTATAGTTGTTGGATAAATAATGAAGAAATAGAAGTTGATTGAATGTTTTGAGCCTGTAACGCCCAACTTCTAGGAACGTTATGACATACATATACGTATAATAAAAGTTATGCTGACGCTTAATTCATAATTAATAGTAAACTATTACATTCATAAACAAAATGTTCTCTCGGCGATAGCCACAAAATTAAATAATTACAGTTATCCAGCACAAAGTATTTATTAAGGATGAGAAATTAAACTAATACACTAAGGAAAAACAACTCAAAACGGGTACAACATGAACCAGTTCTTTGTAAGCTGTCCCAAAATCTTGCAATTTTTGGTAGTCGTCCGTATCAACAAGGTCTCTCTGATCTTGAAATTCTACACCTTCATCTGCGGCACTAACGCCGTGAGTCGAAGCCCAAAAGAAACTCTAAAATCCTACTAGTTTAACTCCAAACACAATCCAACTAAGCATCATTCTACAATATTTTTTTTCCTATATTCAACAGTCAGAGGGACATTTAAAGACTTAGCTAAAAATTTATACAACTAGACATTCTTTAAGATATGCGCAATAAGGATGCTAAAGAAGTAATGAAGATGACGATGAATACTTTCTAATTTATTACTAGATTTAATCAATTACTAAATCATTCTAGGTTAACCCAACCTGGATAAACCATTCTAATCCCAATTCAATCGTCACAGACCAAGTGTACCGATCGATTTTTAGCATTTTTTCAGCCATAGAATGACTACGTAGCCGAATTAAGTATCCAATCGGGTCATCACTTATAACAAGGTGTGAAAAATCATCATTGTGAGGCCCTTAAATCTCATGTCAAGGTTTAGTGCGGGATCAATGTATATTCTAATATCGATTATTTTGCCACCCAAACCACCTTCGCCATGAGATATCACCTCAAAAATTCATATCATGGCATCCAGCCGAAAAACATTTTATCATGGCATACAAACCAGGGACAACTATCACACCCTGCTCATGCAAGGTATTTTATCGTGCAATGGGGCATGATTTTGCCAACATTCCAGTGGCCTCAAGAAAATAACAAGGCTTAGAATAGCCAAGAATAAAACATTCCCTACAAGACTAGTTCAAAAATATCCTTTCATTGAAATTGAAGAACATAAGATTAAGGGACTCCATCCCATCAATCATAACCAGGATACTCCATCCCATACCATACTTTACATCTCAAAACTATAACTTTTAATCTTCAACATGATATGTCTTACAATTACATACCATAAAATGAAAGACAACAAGAATGACATCGAAGCTTCGATTCCAAGCCTAAGACGTCGACAGTGGTGGACCTTTAGCAGAACCTGCGATCTGTAACCACAAAGGTTACATGAGAGTTCACTTAGTATTATATTGAACAAGATTAAACCCACATACTCAGCTTTAAGTGTAAATTGACATCTTTGAAAAAAATAGTTCATCATTCTTTTAACCAGAAAACAAGTACATGACGCATTCACTTCAACACAAGAAGTTTCATAAGTCATGTTCAATTCTCTTCACAAATGGATAATTAAGGCTTAATAGCCACAACTCAATATAAACATTTCTCGAAACAAGGCTTAGCAGTTCATAGTATAAAATCACAAATTCTTATAATAAGGATTAACTGCCCACAATACATGATAATCAATTTCCATGACAAGGCTTAACCATACCGGGTTACCTCTCCTAACGGGATATAACAGGTCGGAAACCCGCATAACTTGGCACTTTGATTTAATAACGCATCCTTACGTAAAAGTCTCATGCGATCGCATTTTGATATATCAATAGGACATTAACACCATTAATAATATAATTGGCATACTTGATTTAAAAACGCATTTCAAAGTAAAAGTCTCATGCTATCATTCAACAACAATTCATGCTTCAAAATATGCATATAACAACATTTTAAAAAACACTTCACATAATTACTTGTTTCAAGATAATAGTTAAGCACTCTCACCTTAATTAGATGATACGCAAACCACATCCTCCCAATGAGTCTCGACTCAAACCTCTGATGACAAAACCCCAGTGCCTATAAATCAATTACAACGGTACATAAATGTAGGGCACCAACTCCTATTGTCAAGTGGTAAAGGAAGGTTCGGAATTTTAGATCGGTTCTTTGGTTGATAGCTCAAACCTTATTCTTTTAAGTATTTAAAGAAAAACTCGTTATTTATAATGTTTTATTAGCCCTTGGATTCAGAAAAATACTTGCCAAGACTTGGACTCACTCATGGAAATCGAAACACTTTCTAAGCATTAATCATCTCCTTAAACCTAAAATTCAGAATCTGTTGGTCTCACCGTAAAATAGTTTTAACATACTTAGAGTCATTTTTTGCTACAAAATGTTACAGGGTGATAGATATACATGTTAGGAACATTGTTAATGAAGAAAGCTATGCTCAAATATGCTTTTAAACAGGGGCAAAAATTCGTTGAACAGAATAGGTCTAAAAACGACACTGTTTGATAAAAATGACTTTTAGGAAAAATCGTCTGGTCAAATCACTCCAAATAAATTTTAGATGAACAATAACTCAAAACTCTAGCTCTGGACATAAATATTGACCTGAAGGGAGTTTTTTGGAAGTTTCTAAAGATCGGAAAAGTGGACTGTGTTTCTGCTCATATGGTGTCAAAGCATAAAAATTATGTTTTTGGTACTTTGACATCATTTGGGGCTCTACCAAACATTACACATGTTAATAATAACCTCATGAAGCTCCAGTAAAAATAAGTTTTGAAGAAGACACTTTTAGGTCTCACGAAAAATTTGGATAAGAGGTTAAAATGGCAATTTCTTGGTTTTTCTTCGGTAGACTTGCTCCTATCCTAGTTTAATTTGTATATCGGGTCCATATAGGTTTTTTTAACATGAAAAACCAGTATACTCTAGGGGTTTAAATAACCCCACAACACACTTGTTTAACTCACGAAAAAGAAAACAAAACGCAAGACGTTATTCCAACCACCTCCACTAGGCTATCTCCTATTCGATTCTTTTTGAACCTTCTTGTTTCTAATCTTGTTCTTTGGTCTTTAAATCTTATTAAATGTTGTAGAGAGGGGTAATAAGAGAAGATTAAAGATAGTTCTAGGAGTGCCTACCTTAAAGGTCTTGATCAAAGAACGTTAGGACTTAAGCTTTAGCCCTCCGGGATCACCCTTCTTTCTTTTCTTCCTTCCTTCTTCTTCTTCTTCAAGACTCACTCTCTCTCTAGGAACCCTCACCTTGATCGAATATAACAAGGGAAAAATGGTGGAGAATGGCCTTCTATTTATAGGTGTGAAGAAAGACATGATGTGTAATTTTTAAGGACTTGTTTGATAATTAATTAGAATAGGTTATGGTCTAATTTCATAATTATACCCTTCTAGGTTGATGTGTTGTCAAGAGATGAATGATGAGGAGTTGGGAAGATTTTAGCTGATTAAAATTCTTTCAGCTAAAAAGAAGTAGAAATGTGTTCAAACTGTCCGGGAAGATAATTTGACACGAAAAAGTGATCAATGCATGTGACTTACTTAATTTTCTAGAATTAAGATTTTATTTTAGAAATAATTTCGTAGAATATAAAAATATTAAAATTATCTGAAACTGCTCCATTTATACTAAAATAGTCCCAAAGCAGTATAAAAATGCATGTTCCCAATACAAATCCTCAAGATATGACAAAAGTACAAAAGTTGTACTTTTTGGGCACACCTTTCAAGGAGGCCGGCCACATGGGAAGCTTCCTACTTTTTTAAAATAATTAATTTTTATATTTAATAATTCTTGAATTTTAAATTTTGGGTCAAAAGAATTAAATTTGGACCTTTCTTTTATTTTTAAGTTAGGCTTGACCCATAGACTTTTTTAAAAAAAAAAATTTGTGGGCCTAAAATAAATAATTTGGGCCTTACTTGAGTTGGGTCAATCTTTTTACTTGGGCCTCATTCTTAGTCTTGGGCCTTGTATGTGTTTGGGCTTTAGTGAAGAAATGGGTCTTGGCTAACCATTGGGCCAATCTTTCTATTTCATTCTTTATTAGGCTTAAGGACTTGTGCTCCTAACTATGTAACTTTAAACTAACACTAGGTTTAGCCTATCCCAATTCTTGGGTTCAAGAAGACTCTAAGTTTAGTTTAGATCTTCCCCAGGGAGTTAGGTTCAGAGTTCCTTTCCATAGCTAGCGTTCTATCTATCTTCGTTTAACATTTTCATATATATTAGTTTTTGGGAATGCGGGTTAATACAATCCAGCTCTGTTACACAAATTTCGTCTTCGAAACTTACTTACCCTTATTTTAAAAATATGGATATTACTTTCGCATATCCCTTCTCATCCCTGGGTGATTACTTCAACGAAAGATTACGCTATAGTGCTTTTACTTTTTCGAAATAACTTTGCTTTGTAGGGCTTGTTCTTTTATATCTAGTATTCGCGTCGGCTCCTCTTCATATGTAGGATTGAGCTGGAGGTTGACAGGTTGTATTGTCAAAACGTGAGAAATGCCAGGCATGTATTACCTCAATATTGAGATATGGAAAATATCGTGTAGTTTTTGACAACACTGATGGTGAGGCAAACCAATACGTCGTGTCTCCCATCTCCTAGAGAATCTCATACGGTCTAATGCAACAAAGACTCAACTTTCCAATTCTCATCACTTCTCACCATGGCGATATTTCTAAGAACACACAAAATCTCCAACTTCAAACTCCTTCAAATTCCTGGTCGCGTCTACAATTATTCGTATAGTGTCTCTATTTGCTTTGTGACTGCTCAGTCTCATTCGCATTAACTTTATCTTTTCCGTAGTGACTTGAACGATTTTGAATCCGAGCAACTTTCTTCTAACAAGTTGGGTTGCGTCATCTCTGATGTACAGCGATTCGTAAGGGGCCATTCCTACGGTTTACTAGCGTTATAGCAAATCCGGTCAATGAACGTTCCTCTCAACTTCTCGAAAAGTTCAAAACACACGTTTGGCGCACATCTCCCAAAATTTTGAATCGCCCTCTTTGATTGGTTATATGTTTACGAACGGAAAGCCATGCAAAAATCTAAAACTAATTCCCCAAATGTCTCTTGTAAGACTTGGCCAGAATCTAAACGTAAGATGAGGATCTCAATCTGCTACCAACAAAACTAGCACCCCATGGAGATGGTCGGTATAAGGACGAACAATCATAAAGACGAATAGTATGAAAGTGAACGGTCACGTTAAAATGTATGCGTGCTACCCGATCCATAGGAAAAGTTATCTCAATGATTAGATACTATGCCAATGTAATCAGTCTATACATAGTCGCCCAAAAAGCATCATCCCCTTAGGAAATCAAGGTAACCTGGTTACAACCCATCTTGCCCTTAACGTTTGTGTATGCCACTACCTTGTCTACTTGACTACTCAATCATTTAATAGTTCAGATTTTGTGAGACTTGGTCCCATTTTATTTTCATATGTATATTCGATGTGTTGGTTTTTGCTTTATCATTATAGAACAACATATGTTATACGTGTTTTACGCATGTTCGGATTTTGAAAAGGGCTAGTTTGGCTGGTTTGTGTTGGGGTTGTAGACCATTTGAAATTCGTCGGCTCAGGTTTCCTTTTCTCTGTCGTTCAATTGACTAAGGTGGGTAGGTCATTTGATTGAATGGTCAGTGTGGTGATTTAGTCAACTAAGGTGGGCAACTCAATCGAGTTGTCACACCCCAAACTCCGGGACACGTGAAACACCCATAAACAACCAAACAACACCCATCCCAAGAATACACTCTCAAAAGGAACATACATGCATTGTATAAAAGCACCAAACGACATACATTACAAGGCTCCAATGCCGAGAACATGTTATAACATATATGTAACAAAACTAACAAAAAGGAAGACTACACTCTTCCACCTCCTCCGGCACCTCCAGATCAATCAGCGTGACCGGTACCTGAAGAAAAACAAAATCCCACACCGTGAGCCAAAGCTCAGTAGAAACTAGACAATCATGCAATATAAACAAAACATACTAGGAAATCGAAGTGCAGGCTTAGACTCTCTTTCAAGCCTAGAAAACAGTTTTCACATGCAAACAAAAATGTGAGGATGCAAACCATGTTTTGGACTCCCTCACAGTAGCCTGAAAATAGTTGAAAAAGGGTTTTTAGGTCACGATCCACGTGACACTTAAAAACAATTTGAAAACTGGTGTATCCGTCCCATAATGCAATTCATGCAATCCATGATACATATAGTCGGCCCTCACACGTCGCAACCACAGCCCTAACATTAAGATAAAGATCTATACGTAAACATACATTCCCAGGATAAAACCGTATACTATGGGGTAAAATCATAGACCAACCACGGGGTAAAACCGTACACCGCGGGATAAGACTGCACACCACGGGATAAAATCGTAAACCAGACAACGGGATAAAATTGCGTACTTTACCGTAAGCCACGGGAAAGAACCGCCGACCACGGATTATACCATGGGATAAAACCGCATGCCACGGGATAAAACCGCATACCATGGGATAACACCGCATGTTACAGGATAAAACTGAAATTACGGGATAACACCGAAAACTACAGGATAACACCGAACATTCCTATGCATAACCTAATCATGATTTAAATGCATATAACATACCACATACGCCATATGTATGTGTCCCACAGATTCATCACATCCATGCCTAATAAAACTCTGAGTTCTACAGCATGTAACACATAAGATATCATGCCATGTAATCCATACACGAATAAACAGTTATAAATGCATATAACCATATAACCTGACAAGACATCACATGCCACACACCCATCATTCGATAACCGAACGACCCATCCACAAACCGGGACCCGTCCACACACAGGGACAACCAACACCTAAACCAAAGATCAACACCTGAACTTCCCACAGAATGATTCTCACCAAAACCCTACCTTAAACCACACCACGAACCCACACGTCGTGCACATAACCAGCACTCACACAACCATGCCACAAACTCGAAACCAACTATGCACGTCACACTCAAGGACGGCATCACATAAACACCCGAGGCCACCACAAGACCCCCGAAACCACAACGCCATTAACCAAACCCCAAAAAGAATCCACAGGTATTTGAATCGATCAATTCCCATAAATCAATCAATTGAATACCATAGGATGCCAATCGAAAACTAAAATCTAACCACAGAACCACCAAAACACACCTCAGCACTTCAGTCGACCGAACCAAGCCCCCTGTCGATCGAAGACCACACTGGAAAACCAAAAATGCCCCAACACACGGTTCAGTTGACTGACCCTATGAGTTCAGTCGACCGAACCCCAAAACCATGATCCAATCGACTGAACCTATGAGTTCAATCGACCGAACTCACCTAGAAACCATTTTTTAAGCTACGGGTTTAGCCCTTTAAACCTCAAATCGAAGCCTCCAAACTCCAAATCAACGACCGTGAACATCTACACGCCTAGGCTTAACACCAAGACCTCAAAAGAAATTCTCGATACTCGATTCCATCCACGAAATCGACAAAAAACCCGATTTTAACCCAAAAACCCAACTTTACAGAAAATCTGATCTACAAAAATCTGACTGGTAAAAAGACACCCGATTACCTATAGCACCCTATAACACATACAGGTCTAGAATCCTACCTCGGTGAGTTCAAAACTCGACGTCTCGATCCATGTGTAAAATCGAGCTTCGCCAGAATTAAATTCTGTCCGGATGGTTACGTAGCCCACGATGCCAAAACCAAGGATCTGTTGTCCGATCGTTGAAAATCGAGCCCCGGGCCCCCGAGAACTTAAAGATAAGGGAGAGAGAAATAGGAAACTCGTTGAAGAAATTTTGAAAAATATCTTTATAAAAATATCTAACTCCAGATATTTATAGACCTCCAAAATATCTTTTTTTGAAATTTTTTGAGATTCGCACCACAGCGGCCCACGGCCTCGGGAACCTACCCCGCTGCATATCTAAGCCCGATCATGCATCAAAAGCAATAAAAACACGCTCGAATGATAACACGTAACGCGCGTCCAAAAATGCCAAAAAAGAAATATGGGTCAGGGTCTCACAACTCTACCCCATTAATGGAATTTAGCCCCCGAAATTTAACATAAGGTTAAAGAATAAACCATCGATCACATCGACACAGCATGCGAGATAGTCAGCCAAACCATTCCTAGGATATAGTGAAACAAGGTCAGGCATCCTAGACAATAGCCAACTATCTCACAGACACGGGATCTACAACACTCCCAACCTCACAACCTCACTAACCACTGCCTCAACACAGCGTACCATCCACGGGATCCACAACCAACCCCAAACAGAAGCAACAGGGAAACTGGTCAAATGCCTGCCTACTCAGAAAGTACCTCTGCTCGCTGAAGGCATATCAGCATCCTCCAGTACGATCGGTGCCCTAGATGAACTGCAAGCTGCAAGAGAATACACCCGGGGAAACCCCACTCTGTCCTGTCTGCCATAACTCGGCGCTGTCGGTTGCTGCACCGACTGAATTGATGTACCCCCACTTATCGTTGCTCGGGAAGTCTGAACCACTGGATGCTGCTATCGATCCCGCACATACGAACCCTCTGGCGTACTAGCCATGCTCGACGCTTCCTCCCTCTAGGGACAAGTCCTGCGGATGTTTCCAATCCTACCACATCTGTAACAAATGGGCAACTTCGTCCCCTACGACTGATCCTGTATGGAACTCTGAGCCTGCCTCGACTGTGGGTCCCGAGACTACCTCGGCTGTGGGCAATCTGGTACACGATTCCCCGGTTGTCCACATTGAAAACATCTGACCTCCCTCTGCTCTGGCCTCCCTGGCGAAGCCACTGATGGTGATGGTGAAGGGAACTGCTGTGATCCAGATGGATGAAAACTGAGACCAGAAGACCTTTTCCTCTTGCTAGAACGCCCAGCTATTTGTGCCTCTACTCCACCCTGCAATATCCTAGCCTCCCTAGAAGCTCGGATCTCAATCATGGTGTTCTCCACCCTCGCTGCTGCCTCTACCAGCTCCATGAACACACGAATCCCCATCGCTACCACACGCTCTCTGATCGCCAGTCTCAGACCTCGCTCAAACCTCATAGAACGTAGCTCGTCTGTGCTCACTAACTCAGGCGCAAACCGGGACACGCATGTGAACCTAGACTCATACTGCATGACATCCATCGCCCCCTGGGTAAGAGTGTAAAACTCCTCCCTATACAAATCTCTCCTCAAAGCTGGGAAATATTTCTCCAGAAACACTCCCGTAAAAGCTGCCCAAGTAACTCCTGCAATAGTCCTGGCATATTTCCACCAAGCGTGAGCAGCACCCCTCAGCTGAAAGGTGGCAAAAGAAACCCGAAACTCATCCTCCATAATCTGTAGTGTGTTAAGGATCTACGTCACCAACTCCAGCCACTCCGTCGCCACAATAGGATCAGGATCTTCGGCAAAGGTAGGCGGATCCATGCGTCTAAACTCCCGTATTGCCACAGTAGCCCTTGCCTTAGGCACCCTCTCCCTAACAGCCTCGCCTCTAGAGGTCTTAACCAGCTGGCCAATGGAACCCACCAGCGCACGCAACAACTCTACCATGTCAGCAGGTCTTTGGGGAGCATTTGCATCCCCAACATCAGGGATAGGAACATTCCCTTGGCCAACAGCACGGCCACGGCCTCGACTATGGCCTCGCCCTCGTCTCACCGACATCGCGTCTATATGAAAGAAAACAACGTATAAGATGCCGCACATAACATGAACATAAACGCTTAACAACATAAGCATGCTAACACATAGCCACATAGGTTCATGCTAGATAATCACATATACCGAGGAGAACCAACAAGAATGACACGTCAATCTGGATAACCTGTTCAGATTCTTTGCTAGAAATCACATCAGCTAAGCGCGTTTCTAACTTGTTCCCTAAGTTTGTTAATCCAAATGCCCAAAGGTAGGACTATCACTCCTAAGATTCAACCTCCATGCTCACATATACACATCATTCACATATGATCCGCATGCTATCACGTCCATGTTATCAAAACATCTAAACACATGCAGTCAAGCACACGCAATCAACCTCTTCCCATGGCTCATAGGTATTCGAACCCAGAGCTCTGATACCAAGTTGTCACGCCCCAAACTCCAGGCCACATGAAACACCCATAAACAATCAAACAACACCCAACCCGAGAATACACTCTCAAAAGGAACATACATGCATTGTATAAAAATTTCAAACGGCATACATTACAAGGGTCCAACGCCGATAACATGTTACAACATACATGTAACAAAACGAACAAAAAGGAAGGCTACACTCTTCTACCTCCTCCGGCATCTCCAAATCAACCAGCCCGACTAGTACCTGAAGAAAAACAAAATTCCACACCGTGAGCCAAAGCTCAGCAGAAACTAGACAAGCATGCAATATAAACAAAACATGCTAGGAAATCGAAGTGC
>JAULJZ010185973.1:0-21688 GCA_032270985.1 Heliamphora pulchella | reverse complement strand
ATATATAATGCTAAAATTAAACTAAAATATAAAAATCTAATATAAACTTAAAATTATTATTATAATTCAAAACTTTAATATTCACACTTGAAAATATATATCAAAGTTAATTTTTTAGTACAATTCTTGAACAATGTAGTGTGTGTGTGTGTGTGTGTGTGTGTGTGTGTGTGTGTGTGTGTGTGTATATATATATATATATATATTATCATATATACAAAATATCAATATTATACAATCAAAATTCAAATTTGGAAGCCAAGTTGAGTGTGATGCACTCAAGTACATTTTTTATTCATTGTGTAAGACATGCATAGAGTTTGTATGATTCTAACATTTCCTAGTGATGTCTTGCCTTATATACACATCATTAGCTTCCATTACATACAAAACTTTGTATTAAAAGATATCTACTCCCTTAGAATTTTGTCCATCTCTCTCTCCTTGTGCAATTTTTTTTAATGGGTGTTTTAAGTGTGTAAGAGAGAGAAAAGGAAGACCAAATGTGTGTTCTTCAAGTTCTTCAAGGTGTTCTTGAGGTGTTCTTGTGTTTTCCATCTAGAAGTATCAATATCCATCTTCCACCATGCTATATCAAGGTAGGAATTACATTTTTTATAATTTTATTTTTCATCTTGAAGTCTCTTCCTATCTCCTATTTGTTAAGGTTGGTATACTGAAAATTATGTTTTTAGTATTTAATTTTATTAATTTTTCATTTTATGAGAATCTTTATGAGCAATGTATGCATATAATTTTTTGTTATGCATGGATGTCCAATATTCGGTATAATATTTAATCTGGTGTGTAGAGTACGGCTTACACACAGAAGATCAGATTTTAAGTTATTGCAGAATATAAGTTTTATGTTTAAAGTTTAAATAAAAATAAACATACCATCAGTACGACTATAGCACAGAGTTTTAGTAAGTTTGTCTTGGTTATGGGGAACAGATAATAGCGTCGTCTATTGTTCCGACTCTCTGTGCTAGTATACTTTGTGTGTATTAAATGGAACATTTGGGGTAATTAATTTTATACTGACTATATAAATTAATTTAAACCCCAAGGTTATCATGAATAGTGCTTATCCTCTTAATTCTAAAATAATTATTGATTTACGTATATTTAACATTTGTTATTTTGATTCATTAGAAGGTGCAATCTTATATGGGTCTATAATCCCAGTGAGTTGGATAGCGGTACTTTTATATAGTAAATATCAATTATTGACAAAATCCACGTCCTGAAAGATCGGGATTGACGATACACCCATAAGGCAGCTTATAAGTTTTGACCGGACCAAACCCTATAGGGGGATTTGATTATCCGGTGATCAAATAAGTTAAGCGGAAGGGCTTAAGGAATTTAAAGATGCCGATTAAATTAAATTGTCAGTAATTAAATTTAATTGGCGGGTATTGAAAATTTTAACGTTGAGAGAAATGGAAAGCATTTAATAACAGGAACTTAATACAAGAAGGTTTTGAGATTATGGGTCAGAGGGCAATTATAGTTCTTTAGTGGTATGAACTATAATTCAGTATTTTATGAAAATTACAGAAATCGTCGCGTCTTTCCATATTTGTAGAAACCGCTGGTAGGTATCTGTGTTCCACTAGAAATCTTACTTATAATTACTCCCCAGGTCCTTACTGTAGCCCTACATATATGCGAGTAGACTGAACTAGTTTTATATATTGATATATTGTCACGCCCAAATTCCAGGTCACATGAAACGCCCATAAGCAACCAAACATAACACCCAACCCGGGAATAAACTCTCAATATAAAACATACATGCATATAACCACATTACACGTAATGACATCAAAGCCATGTAATTCACCTATGCAATCCGTACATAAATGAACTAGAGTTATAAATGTACATAGCCATATATAATTTCACATCATGACGCCACCCGCCTCATAACCCAACATCAACTCACATGGATAACCAACAACCCACAGAACCAAAACCTAACCCGAAGGCCAACACTGCTCAAGCGCTCAAGTGCACAACCACCGCTCGAGCGGTCCCCTACCAACATACATCTCTGGCACACCACCGCTCGAGCACTCGACTACTGCTCGAGTGGTCATCGCTAGATGAAAAACCAAACCCCCGCATGCAATGATGCACTAACCACCACAACACAACTGTGCCCTAACACCTCGCATCTAACTATGCACCACATACAGCCGACACAGACCCATGACGCCCACACGTGCCCAACACAAACCCACGACGCCCACATGCGCCCAACACAACCCCATAAGCCACACACCAGGCACAGACAACAAACCTACAGAACACGACCTAACCAAAGGCCAACACAAACTTCCCACAAAACAATTTTCACCAAAACTCCATCTCTAAAAAAAAACACCGAACCCAACACGTCCAGCACCGAACGATGCACCAACCACCATGCACACAACCGTGCTCCAACACCCTGCATGAAATGACCAACACCCTCTCCGTGGCTTCAATTGACAGGACCCCATAATACCACCAATTGAAAAACCACTAGAGGAGAGCAGTCGATCAAGCCCCATAACCCAATCGATCGAGAGGCCACCACACGACCATCAAAACACCAAAACGCCCCAAGGAACATGACACTTGATAAAAAGGGCCAACAAGGATGAAAAATAACCTTTTTCCAAATATTTGGCCAAAACGGGTGAAAAATGGTTAAGAAATTTTGACATAACCTCAGTATTTTGATCATAACTTTTTTTATAAAACGATTTTTGTTGTGAGAGAGATTTTACTAGAAAGAAAACTTTCGGGGCTTCGATTTGAGTATAAGAACAACCCAATTCTGAGTCCAAATGATGGAGATATGATCAAAAGAAAATGGTCCTGTGCAGTTAGGCCGCTCGAGCGGACATCGGGTGCTTGAGCGAGCTAGCACCCGAGAAAAATTTAGATTTTCCTGTTTTTGAGTTCCAAGCCCCCAAATCTTTCAAGCATTCACTATGATGCTTCAAAACACACATAAACCTACCAATTTGCATATTTTCGACACCCATGGACATACACGAACTCAAACCATCAAGAACCACCAAAAGAAATATTCAAAACCCAGTTCCATCCAACCGAAACAACACAAAACTCCTTTTTAAACCAAAACCTAATTGTTTTGAAACATAAATCGAATTTTCATGCATTTTTAACTGGTAAAAACACATACGATTACACGTAACACCCTTATAAGACATGAGAGTCTAGGATCCTATCTCGTTGAGTCAAAAACTCGACGTCTCGATCCATGTGCAAAATTGAGCTTCGTTGGAATGAAATTCTGTCCGGACGGATGCGTGGCCCACCGTGTCAATAGTAAGGATCTGCTGTCGGATCGTCAAAAATTGAGCCCCGGGCCCCCGAGAAGTTAAAGATAAGGCAGAGAGAAAAAAAAACTTAGCTTGTAAGTTTTGAAAATATCTTTTGAAAATATCTAACTCCAGATATTTATAGGCCACAAAAATATTTTTTTTGAAACTCGAGCCACAACGGCCAACGGCCCTGGGAACCAACCTCGCATGCATATCTAAATCTAAACATGCATCAAAACGCATTTAAACATACTACGATGACAACACTAAACGCTCGTTGAAAAATGTCGAAAAAGAAAATAGGTCAGGGTCTCACAACTCTACCCCTTTAAAGGAATTTCGTCCCCAAAATTTAGCATAAGGTCAAAAGAAAACAACTACGCCGATCGCAATCGACACAGGCATAAGGGATGATCAGCCAAACCATTCCTAGGATATAATCAAACAAGGTAAGGTATTCTAAACAATGGCCAACTATCTCACAGACACAGGACCTATAACTTACCCCAACCTCACATCCTTACCAACCGCTGCCTCAACACAGCACACCACCCACGAAGTCCACCACCTACTCCAAACCCATGGTCATGGCCTCAAACACAACCTCGCCTCTCCACGCAGACATCATGTCCATATGAACAGAAAGACAGAACATAAGATGCAACACAGCGCAAGAATAAAAACACGAAAGTACATAAGCATGCTAACGCATAGCCACATAGGTTCATGCTAAAACAAACCCCACATACCGAGGAGAACCAACAAGAATGACGCGTTAATTTGGATAACCTACTTAGATTCCCTGCTAAAAATCACGTCAGCTAAACGCGTTTCTAACTTGACACCAAAGTTTGTTAACCCAAACTCCCAATGGCAAGACTAATCAATCCTAAGGTTCAACCCCCATGCTCACATATACACATCATTCTCGTACTTTACATGCTAACACGTTTACGTTATCAAAGCATCTAAACACATGTAGTCAAAGCACATGAAATCAATCTCACACGGTGATACACCCACTTTTCACGGCTCTTAGGTATTCAAATCCAAAGCTCTGATACCATTATGTCACGTCTCAAACACTGGGTCACATGAAACGCCCACAAGCAACCAAACATCACACCCAACCCGAGAATACACTCTCAATATAAAATATACATGCATATAACCACATTACACGTAATGACAGCAAAGCCATGTAATTTACTTACGCAAACCATACATAAATGAACTAGAGTTATTAATTCACATAGCCATGTATAATTTCACATCATGACGCCACCCACCACATAACCCGACATCCACTCACATGGATAACCCACAGAACCAAAACCTAACCCGAAGGCCAACACCGTTCAAGTGCTTGAGCGCACAACCACCGCTCGAGCGGTCCCCTACCGACATACATCTCTGCCACACCATCGCTCGAGCGCTCGACTACCGCTCGAGCAGTCATCGCTGGATGTAAAACCAAACCCCCGCATGCGATGATGCACTAACCACCACAACACAACTGTGCACCAAAATCCTGCATCTAACCAAGCACCACATGCACCCGACACAGAACCATGACGTCCACACGCACCCAACACAAACCCACGATGCCCACACGCGCCTAACACAAACCCATAAGCCACACACCCTACACAGACAACAATCCTACAGAACACGACCTAACCAAAGGCCAACACAAACCTCCCACAAAATAGTTTTCACGAAAACCCCATCTCTAAAAAAAACCACAGGACCTAACACGTCCCGCACCCAACAATGCACCAACCACCACGCACACAACTATGCCCCAACACCCCACATGAAATGACCAACACCCTCTCCGTGGCTTCAATTGACAGGACCCTATAATCCCACCAATTGAAAAACCACTGGAGGAGAGAAATCGATCGAGCCCCATAACCCAATTGACCGAGAGGCCACCACATGACCATCAAAACACCAAAACGTCCCAAGAAACAAGGAACTTGATAAAAAAGGCTAACAAGGATGAAAAATAACCTTTTCCCAAACATTCGGCCAAAAACGGGTGAAAAACAGTTAAGAAATTTTGACATACCCTCACTATTTTGATCATAACTTTTTCCATGAAAAGAATTTTGTTGTGAGAGAGGTTTCATTGGAAAGAAGACTTCCGGGGCTTCGATTTGAGTACAAGAGTGACCCAATTCTGAGTCCGAATGAGGGAGATATGATTAAAAGAAAATGGTCCTACGCAGCTAGTCCGTTCGAGTAGACATCGGGCGCTTGAGTGAGCTACCACATGAGAAAAACTCCACATTTTCCTATTTTTGAGTTTCAAGCCCCCCAAACTCCCAAACACTCACTATGATGCTTCAAAACACACATAAACCTACCAAGTCACAAAATTTCGACACCCATGGACATACACGAACTCAAACCACCAAGAACCACTAAAAGAAACATTCAAAACTCGGTTCCATCCAACCGAAACAACACAAAACCCCCTTTTAAACCAAACACGATTGTTTTGAAACATAAATTGACTTTTCATGCATTTTTAACCGGTAAAAACACACACGATTACACGTAGCACCCTTATAAGACATGAGAGTCTAGGATCCTACATTGTTGAGTCAAAAACTCAATGCCCCAATCCACGTGCAAAATCGTACTTCGCCAAAATAAAATTTTGTCATGACAGATACGTAGCCCACCGTGCCAATAGCAAGGATCCGCTGTTGGATCGTCGAAAACCGAGCCCCGGGCCCCTGGGAAGTTAGAGAGAAGGCAACTTAGCTTGTAAATTTTTAAAATATCTTTTGAAAATATCTAACTCCAGATATTTATAGGTCACGAATTTGTTTTTTTGAAACCTGCGCCACAATGGCCAACGACCCTAAGAACCAACCTCGCATGCATATCTAAACCCAAACATGCATCAAAACGCATTTAAACATGCTACGACGAAAACACTAAACACGAGTCAAAAAATGCCAAAAAAGAAAATCGGTCAGGGTCTGACAACTCTTCCCCCTTAAAGGAATATCGTCTCCAAAATTTAGCACAAGGTCAAAAGAAAACAACCACGTCGATCGCAATCGACGCAGGCATAAGAGATGGTTAGCCAAACCATTCCTAGGATATAGTCAAACAAGGCCAGGCATCCTAAACAATGGCCAACTATCTCACAGACATGGGATCTACAACTCACCCCAACCTTACATCCTTACCAACCACTGCCTTAACACAGCACACCACCCACGGAGTCCACCACCAACTCCAAACCCGTGGTTATGGCCTCGAATACAGCCTCGCCTCTCCGCGCAGACATCATGTCCATATAAATGGAAAGACAGAACATAAGATGCAACACAGCGCAGGCACATAAAAATAAAAGCACATAAACATGCTAACACATAGCTACATAGGTTCATGCTAAAATAAACCTCACATATCGAGGAGAACCGACAAGAATGACGCGTCAATTTGGATAACCTACTCAGATTTCCTGCTAGAAATCACGTTATCTAAACGCATTTCTAACTTGGCACCCAAGTTTGTTAACCCAAACGCTCAAAGGCAAGACTAGTCGATCCTAAGGTTCAACCCTCATGCTCACATATACACATGATTCGCATGCTTTACATGCTAACACGTTTATGTTATCAAAGTATCTAAACACATGCAGTTAAGCACACGCAATCAATCTCACACGGTGAAACACCCTCTTTCCATGGCTCTTAGGTATTCGAACCCAGAGCTTTGATACCATTCTACCACGCCCCAAACTTCAGGTCACACGAAATGCCCACAAGAAACCAAACATAACACCCGACCTGAGAATATACTCTCAATATAAAACATACATACATATAACCACATTACACGTAATGACATCAAAGCCAAGTAATTCACCTACGCAATCCGTACATAAATGAACTCGAGTTATAAATGCACATAGCCATGTATAATTTCACATTATGACGCCACCCACCACATAACCCAATATCCACTCACATGGATAACCAACAACCCACAAAACCAAAACCTAACTCGAAAGCCAACAGCGCTCAAGCGCTCGAGCGCACAACCACCGATCGAGCAGTCCCCTACCGACATGCATCTCTGCCATACCACCGCTCGAGCGCTCGACTACCACTCGAGCGGTCATCGCTGGATGAAAAACCAAACCCCCGCATGCAACGATGCACTAACCACCACAACACAACTGTGCACCATCACCCCGCATCTAACCATGCACCACATACACCCGACACAGAACCACGAAGCCCACAAGCGCACACGCGCCTAACATAACCCCATAAGCCACCCACCCGGCATAGACAACAAACATACAGAACATGACCTAACCAAAGGCCAACATAAACCTCCCACAAAACGAATTTCACCAATACCCCATCTCTAAAAAAAATCATCAAACCTAACACGTCCCGCACCCAATGATGCACCAACCACCACGCACACAATCGAGCCCCAACACCCCACATGAAATGACCAACACCCTCTCCGTGGTTTCAATTGACAGGACCCCATATTCCCACCAATTGAAAAGCCACCAGAGGAGAGTAGTCGATCGAGCCCTATAACCCAATCGATCGAGAGGCCACCACACGACCATCAAAACACTAAAACACCCCAAGGAACAAGAAACTTGATAAAAAGGGCCAACAAGGACGAAAAATAACTTTTTCCCAAACATTCAGCCAAAAACGGGTGAAAAACGATTAAAAATTTTTGACATACCCTCACTATTTTGATCATAACATTTTACACAAAAGAATTTTGTTGTGAGAGAGGTTTCATTAGAAAGAAAACTTCTAGGACTTCGATTTGAGTACAAGAACGACCCAATTCTGAGTTCGAATGAGGGAGATATGATTAAAAGAAAATAGCTCTGCGCAGCTAGTCCGCTCGAGCGGACACCGGGCGCTCGAGCGAGCTACCACCCAAGAAAAACCCAAATTTTCCTATTTTTGAGTTCCACGCCCCCAAAACTCTGAAACACTCACTTTGATGCTTCAAAACACACATAAACCTACCAATTTGCATATTTTCGACACCCATGGACATACACGAACTCAAACCACCAAGAACCACCAAAAGAAATATTCAAAACCCGGTTTTATCTCATCGAAACAACACAAAACCCCTTTTTAAACCAAAACCTGATTGTTTTGAAACATAAATTGACTTTTCATGCATTTTAACAGGTAAAAACACATACGATTACACGTAGCACCCTTATAAGACATGAGAGTCTAGGATCCTATCTCGTCGAGTCAAAAACTTGACGCCTCGATCCACGTGCAAAATCGAGCTTCGCCGGAATGAAATTCTTTCCGAACGGATGCGTAGCCCACTGTGTCAATAGCAATGATCTGTGTTGGATCGTCGAAAACTGAGCCCTGGCCCCTGAGATGTTAGAGAGAAGGCAACTTAGCTTGTAAGTTTTTAAAATATCTTTTGAAAATATCTAATTCCAGATATTTATAAGCCACGAGAATATTTTTTTTGAAACCCGCACCACAATGGCCAACGGCCCCAGGAACCAACCCTACATGCATATCTAAACCCAAACATGCATCAAAATGAATTTAAACATTCTACGATGAAAACACTAAACGCGCGTCGAAAAATTATGAAAAAGAAAATGGGTCATGGTCAAAAGAAAACAACCACATCGATCGCAATCGACACAGGAATAAGAGATGTTTAGCCAAATCATTCCTAGGATATAGTCAAACAAGGTCAGGCATCCTAAACAATGGCCTACTATCTCACAGACACGGGATCTACAACTCACCCCAACTTGGCATCTTTACCAACCGCTGCCTCAACACAGCACACCACCCACGGAGTCCACCACCAACTCCAAACCCATGGTCACGGCATCGAACACAGCCTCGCCTCTCTGCGCAAACATCATGTCCATATGAACGAAAAGATAGAAGATAAGATGCAACACAGCGCGAGAACATAAACACGAAAGCCCATAATGTGAGATCCTGGCCTATTTTTTTTTTCGGCGTTTTTCGACACGTGTTACGTGTTTTCATTCGAGCATGTTTTTACTACTTTTGATGCATGACCAGGCTTAGAAATGCATGCAGAGTAAGTTTCTGGGGCCGTGGTCCGTTGTGGCATGATTTTCAAAAAATTTTAGAAAAAGATATTTTGAAGGCCTATAAATATCTAGAGTTAGATATTTTCAAAAAGATATTTTTCAAAACTTCTCCACTAAGTTTCCCATTTTCTCGTTGCCTTCTCTCTAAGTTCTCGGGGGCCCGGGGCTCAATATTCAGCGATCCAACAGCGGATCCTTGTTTTTGGTGACGTGGGTTACGCAACCATCCGATCAAATTTTAATTCTGGCAAAGCTCGATTTTGCACGAGGATTGAGACGTCGAGTTTTTAACTCACTGAGGTAGGATTCTAGATCTGTATGTTTTATAAGGGTGCTATGGGTAATCGGGTGTCTTTTTATCGGTTAGATCGCTGTAGATCTAAGTTTATGTTCAGTTGGGTTTTTGGGTTTAAAACTTGCTTTTCGGTGATTTCTATGGATGGAATCGGGTATCGAGAGTTTCTTTAAGGTCTCGGTGTTAGGCCTAGGTGTGTGGATGTTTCTGGGTGTTAAATCGGTGTTCGGAGGCTTCATTTTGGGGTTTAGATGTAGAAACCCATAGCTCGAAATCAGGTTTCGCTGAGGTTCGGTCGACTGAACCATGGGATTCGATCGGCGCAAGTTCGTAAAGAGGTATTCGTTAGGACTGCAGTCCCTCGGTTAACATCCGTAAAGGTGCATTGACAGGGTCTACGGTCCATCGGTGGAAGTCCGATAAGATACATGGATTGCATGAATTGCATTATGGGACGGATAAACCAGTTTTCAAATTATTTTTAAGAGTCGTGTGTATCGCGATCTAAAAACCGTTTTCAAACTATTTTTCAAGGCTCCTGCGAGTGAGTCTAATGATGGTTTATATCCTCGGTTTTCCTTGCATGTGAAACTATTTTAAAGGCTTGAAAGAGAGTCTAAAATTGTACTTCAATTTTCTAGCATGTTTTGTTTATTTTGCATGCTTGTCTAGTTTCTGCTGACCCTTGGCTCATGGTATGGAATTTGCTTTTCTTCAAGTACCGGTCATGGAGGTTGATCTGCAGGTGCTGAAGAGGTGGAAGAGTTGTAGTCTTCCTTTTTGCTAGTTTTGTTACATGTATGTTATAACATGTCTTTCGGACGTTGGAGCCATGTAATGTTGCCGTTTGGCATTTATATACAATGCATGTATGGTTTAAATTGAGAGTGTATTCTCGGGTTGGTTATTTGTGGACGTTTTACGTGGAACAAAGTTTAGGGCGTAACAACTTGGTATCAGAGCTATGGGTTCGAATACCTATGAGCTGTGGGAAGAGGGTGTATTTCGTGTGAGGTTGATTGCGTGTGCTTGATTGCATGTGTTTACGCGTTTTGATAACATGATCGTGTCAGCATGTTAGATATGTGGACAATGTGTATATGTGAGCATGGGGGTTGAATCTTAGGAGTGAAAGTCTTGCCTTTGGGTATTTGGGTTAACAAACTTGGGAGTCAAGTTAGAAACGCATTTAGCTGACGCGATTTCTAGCAGGGAATTTGAGTAGGTTATCCAGATCGACGAGTCATTCTTGTTGGTTCTCCTCGGTATGTGGGGTTATTTAGCATGAACCTATGTGCTTATGTGTTAGCATACTTATGTGGTTTATGCTATATGTTGCATCTTATGTGCTGTCTTCCTTCATATAGACACGGTGTCGGCGAGGAGAGGGCGAGGCCGTGGTTGAGGCCGTGGCCGTACTGGCCAAGGGAATATTCCTATCCCTGATGCTGGGATGCTAATGCTGCCCAAGGACCGTGTGAGGCCATAGAGTTGCTACGTGCGATGGTGGTTGCCTTCGGTCAGCTAGTGGAGGTTGCCAGGGGAGAGAGTAAGATCCAGTAGGATAGTGGAGGTGCTCAATTTCAAGGGCATATGGACAAACGCTAGAGGTTGTCTGGTTCGAGTTCATGTTCTGGGGAATCGCATCAGCAGCAGTTTCCTATATCAGTAGCAGGGGTGGCTTTATCTGGGAGGCCAGAGTAAGAGCAGAGGGAATTGATTTGCTAATAGTGCTAACAGCCAGGACATCGTGTGCGAGAGTGTCCGTAGCTGAGGCAGCGCCAGTATCCATGGCTGAGGCGGTTCAAGGGTTCTGTCCCAGTTCAGCAACAGAGGAGGGAGTCGCCAATTTGTTTCAGATGTGGCCAGCCTAGACATATCCGCAGAACTTGCCTGCAGAGAGAGTGTGCACCGAGTAGGGCAGGCACATCAGAGGGTTCGTTTGTGCAGGATGAACAGTAGTATCTAGCAGTACAGACTTCCAAGATGGCAGGTGGGAGTGCTTCAGTTTAGATTCCAGGTGGGCAGCCCAGATTGACACAGGGCTGAGTGTATATGCTTGATGCTCCCAACTCCTTGAGGGCGCCGCTCGTACTTGTTGATGCAGCTAGTTCTTGAGAGAGCAGAGGTACTTTCTAAGTATGCAGGTCTTGGGCCAGTTTCTTCATTGCATCTGTTTGAGAGTTGATGATGGTTTCCGTGGATGGTGTGCAGCGTAGAGGCAGTAGTTGGTGTGGTTGTGAGGTTGGGGTGAGTTGTAGATCCCATATCTTTGAGATAGTTGGCCATTGTCTAAGATGCCTGACCTTGTTTGACTATATCCCAGGAATGGTTTGGCTGACCATCTCGTGTACCTGTGTTGATTGTGATCACCGGGTTGTTTCTGTTGACCTTGAGTTGAATTTCAGGGGAGAAATTCCTTTAAGGGGATAGAGTTGTGAGACCCTGACCCGTTTTATTTTTTGACAATTTTCGACACGCATTATGTGTTTTCATTCGAGTATGTTTTTATTGCTTTTGATGCATGATCAGGCTTAGATATACATGCGGGGTTGGTTCCTGGGGCCGTGGGCCGTTGTGGGGTGATTCTCGAAAAATTTTAAAAAAAGATATTTTGGAGGCCTATAAATATCTAGAGTTAGATATTTTCATAAAGATATTTTTCAAAACTTCTCTAGTAAGTTTCTCGTTTTCTCTCTGCCTTCCTTCTAAGTTCTCGAGGACTCGGGGCTCGATTTTCAGCGATCCAACAGCGCATCCTTGCTTTTGTTGTCGTGGGCTACGCAACCATCCGGTCAGATTTCAATTCCTGCAAAACTCGATTTTGCACGTGAATCGAGACATCGAGTTTTCAACTCACCGAGGTAGGATTCTAGACATGTATGTTTTATTAGGGTGCTATGGGTAATCAGGTATCTTTTTACCGGTTAGATAGCTGTAGATCTGAGTTTATGTTCAGTTGGATTTTCGGGTATCAGGAGTTTCTTTGAGGCAAGGTGTTTGGCCGAGGTGTGTGGATGTTTCTGGGTGTTAAATCGGTGTTTAGAGGCTTCGTTTTGGGGTTTAGATGTAGAAACCCGTAGCTCGAAATCAGGTTCCGCCGAAGTTCGATCGACTGAACCATGGGGTTCGATCGACTGGAGTTTGGATCTTGGGTTCGGTCAACTGAACCGAGGGGTTCGATAGACTGAACCGTGTGTTTTGGCATTTTGTGGTTTTCCAGTAGGGTGTTCGGTCGACTGGAGGTGGGGTTCGGTCGACTAAAGTTGTGGGCTGTTGGTTTGTGGTTTTGGGTTGATTCCTTAGTTTCCGATTGGTGTCCTATTGTATTCAATTGATTAATTTACGGGAATTACTTGACTCAAATACCTGTGGATCTCTTTTGAGGTTTGGTTGGTTGTGTCGTGGTTTCGGAGGTCGTGTGGTAACCTCGTGTGTTCGTGTTGATGCCATTCTCGGGATGATGAGTGGTGAGATGCGGGTGTTTGTTATGCGTTGAGTGTTTGGGCCCATGGTTCCTTTTTGGAAAGGGTCTAGTGTTGTGAACCGTGAAGCTTTTGGGTTTTTAGTTGGCCTTCGGGATAGGCTTAGTTGTTATATATGGCTATGTGCTTTTATAACGAGCTTATGCATGTTATAACTATAGTTTATTCATGCATGGATTACGTGTAATGTGATTTACATGGCTTTCGATGGCATTATGTGTAATGTGGTTTATTCTTTAAGACCCTGAGTTTTAAAGGCATGGATGTGGACTCTGAGGAAGGAATGCATGTAGTGCATGTTGCATGGGTGCAGGTTTATGTGAGTCGCGTGTGTAGCATGTGACATGGTTTGTGATACAGAATGATAGTACGTGATTTTCTGCATTTAAATCCTTATTAGGTTATGCATAGGTGTATGGAATGAGATAGATGGTTATGTTAGCTCTGGCCAACGGTGATTACGTTAGGGTTATGACCCTTCGGTTAAAGTCTGAGAAGATTTCGACAAGGTTACGACCCTTCGGTTAAAGCCCGTAAAGAAGCGATTGATAGGGCTACGGTCCCTCGAGGAAGTCTGTAAAGAGGTATTCGTTAAGGCTACGGTCCCTCGGTTAAAGTCCGTAAAGATGCATTGACGGGGGCTACAGTCCATCGATGAAAGTCCGAGAAGATACATGGATTGCATGAATTGCATTATGGGACGAATAGACCATTTTTCAAATTGTTTTTAAGAGTCGTGTGTATCGCAATCTAAAAATCGTTTTCAAAATATTTTTAAGGCTCCTGTGAGTGAGTCTAATGATGGTTCGTATCCTCACTTTCCCTTGCATGTGAAATTGTTTTAAAGGCTTAAAAGAGAGTCTAAAACTGCACTTCGATTTTCTAGCATGTTTCGTTTATATTGCATGCTTGTCTAGTTTCTACTGAGTCTTGGCTTACGGTGTGAAATTTGCTTTTCTTCAGGTACCGGTCATGGAGGTTGATTTGCAGGTGCTGAAGAGGTGGAAGACCTGTAGTCTTCCTTTTTGCTAGTTTTGTTACATGTATGTCATAGCATGTCTTTCGGGCGTTGGAACCGTGTAATGTTGCCATTTGACATTTATATACAATGCATTTATGGTTTAAATTGAGAGTGTAATCTTGGGTTGGTTGTTTGTGGACGTTTCACGTGGCTTGGAGTTTGGGGTGTCACAACTTGGTATCAGAACTCTAGGTTCGAATACCTATGAGCTGTGGAAAGAGGGTGCATTCCGTGTGAGGTTGATTGCGTGTGTTTGATTGCATGTGTTTACGCGTTTTGATAACATGGTCGTGTCAGCATGCTAGATATGTGGACAATGTGTATATGTGAACTTGGGAGTTGAATCTTAGGAGTGATAGTCTTGCCTTTGGGCATTTAGGTTAACAAACTTGGGAGCCAAGCTAGAAACGCATTTAGCTGACGTGATTTTTAGCAGAAAATCTGAGTAGGTTATCCAGATTGACGAGTCATTCTTGTTGGTTCTCCTCGGTATGTGGGCTTGTTTAGCATGAACCTATGTACTTATGTGTTAGCATGCTTATGCGGTTTATGCTATATGTTACATCTTATGTGCTGTCTTCCTTCATATAGACGCGATGTCGGCGAGGAGAGGGCGAGGCCATGGCCGTACTGGCCAAGGGGATATTCCTATCCCTGGTACTGGGGATGCTAATGCTCCCTAAGGACCGTGTGAGGCCATAGAGTTGCTGCGTGCGATGGTGGTTGCCTTCGGTCAGGTAGTGGAGGTTGCCAGGGGAGAGAGTAGGATCCAGCAGAATGGTGGAGGTGCTCAATTTCAGGGGCATATGGACAAATGCCAGAGGTTGTCTGGTCCGAGTTCATGTTCTAGGGAATCGCATTAGTAACAGTTTCCTGTATCGGTACCAGTGGTGGCTTTATCTGAGAGGCCAGAGCAGGAGCAGAGGGAATTGATTTGCTATCGGTGCAAATAGCCAGGACATCGTGTGCGAGAGTGTCCGCAGCTGAGGCAGCGCCAGTATCCATGGCTGAGGCGGTTCAAGGGTTCTGTCCCAGTTCAGCAACAGAGGAGGGAGCCGCCAATTTGTTTCAGATGTGGCCAGCCTGGACATATCCGCAGGACTTGCCCGCAGAAAAAGTGTGCACCGAGAAGGGCAGGCACATCAGAGGGTTCGTTTGTGCAGGATGAACAGTAGTATCTAGCAGTACAGACTTCCAAGATGGCAGGTGGGAGTGCTTCAGTTCGGATTTCAGATGGGCAGCCCAAGTTGACACAGAGTTGAGTGTATATGCTTGTTGCTGCCAGCGCCTCGAGAGCACCTCTCTTACCTGATGATGCAGCTAGTTCTTGAGGGAGCAGAGGTACTTTCTAAGTATGCAGGTCTTGGGCCAGTTTCTTCATTGCATCTGTTTGGGAGTTGATGATGGTTTTCGTGGATGGTGTGCAGCGTAGAGGCAGTAGTTGGTGTGGTTGTGAGGTTGGGGTGCGTTGTAGATCCCATGTCTTTGAGATAGTTGGCCATTGTCTAGGATGCCTGACCTTGTTTGACTATATCCTAGGAATTGTTTGGCTGACCATCTCGTATACCTGTATTAATTGTGATCACCAGGTTGTTTCTGTTGACCAAGAAGTTAAATTTCAAGGGCGAAATTCCTTTAAAGGGGTAGAGTTGTGAGACCCTGACCCGTTTTCTTTTTCGGCATTTTTCGACACGCGTTACGTGTTTTCATTCGAGCATGTTTTTGCTGCTTTTGATGCATGATCGGGTTTAGATATGCATGCGGGGTAGGTTCTCGGGGCCGTGGGCCGTTGTGGCGCGATTCTTGAAAAATTTCAAAAAAAAATATTTTGGAGGCTTATAAATATCTTGAATTAAATATTTTCATAAAGATATTTTTCAAAACTTCTCCAGTAAGTTTTCCATTTTTTCTCTGCCTTCTCTCTAAGTTCTCGGGGGCCCGGGGCTTGATTTTCAGCGATCCAACAATGGATCCTTGCTTTTGGTGTCGTGGGCTACGCAGCCATCCGGTCAGATTTCAATTCTTTCTGGGGGTTCCAAGAAACCAAGTAGCTCAGTGCTGAAAACAGGTCTTGAGATTAACAGGAGCTCAATGCAAGAAGGTCTTGAGATTATGGGTCAAAGTGCAATTATAATTTCTTAGTGGTGTGAACTGTAATTTAGTGTTTTATGAAAATTGTAAACTTCGCTGCGTTTTTTCATAATTGAAGAAATCGCTGGTAAATGTCTGTGTTCAACTGGAAGTCTTACTCATAGTTGCTCCCCAGGTTCCTGCTGTAGCCCTATATATATGCGGGTAGGCTGAACCAATTTTATATTGATATATCATAACTTTTCTTCCAAGACTAAATATATCTGAGTTCTGCCAGTATGAGTTCTCGATAGTCCGTAGCCCACACTACGTTCAAGGATCGCGTAAGGGAATACAGTAGAAGATGTTACAGGAGTTTCAACTCGGAATCAAATCGTAGTTGAAGAATCGATCGACAAAGCGTAATCTTCTAAATTAACTTTGGTTGCACAGGTTTTATTTTGATCGTTCGACGTCAAAAGTTTTATCTGGAGCCCGTTTCGGAGTTTGCCGTCCAGTTAATTTTTTAACGAAAATCGTTTGCAAAAATAATCTTGGCAGTATTGCCTCCAACAATTAGTATCAAAGCCGTTTTGTTTTTTGTTTACGGTTATCAGGGCCGGGTAGTTCTAGAACTGTTGCTAAATTTGTTTTACAGGCGTTCTAAATCCCGATTTTATGATCATCATTTATTTTTTTTTGTTTGAATGAATAATGATTTTTTTTTTTTTCTCATGGGGATTGACCGTGATAGATTAATTTATATTAGATCAAATGTGAGCTTACAGAACATAGGTTTCGATGTAAATATTTTATATTTTTAAATTTTTTTTTCTAGTTTATTAGAAAGAAAAAAAAAAAAAGAACATGTATGGAAGAACAAAGGCAGCGGCAACCGGCGGTGGTTGGCGGTTTTAGCCGTGGCTTTTTGTTGCTTCACAGTTTTTTTTTCAAATTTTTTTTTTTGATAAAATAAAAAAAAAAAGGAGAAAAGAAGCTGTTTTCCCAAACAGCCACCGATTTCCATCCAATTAGTTTCCATAACAAGCGACGCCAAACGCAGCACGAGGCTGCGGTGACTTTTAGATTGCAAAAAGCAAACAGTATGCACAAACTACAGAGCCGATTTCCAGCAAGCAACCAAACAGTAGCGCAGCAGGCGTAGCAGTTTCTAAAAGGCACCGCTGCCAAACGCAAGCTAAGGCTGCTGAAGCAGTAGTGCCAAACACCCCAAGCAGCGGTTGGCTGCTTTCCATTCAGCATAGCAGTTTGTTGTCCCAAGCAGCAGGTCCAGCGCCAGTTTCCAAAAGGGCTAAAAGCAGCAGCCAAACGCATCACATGGCTCCAGTGGTTTTTTAAAAGAAAAAGCAATTTTTTTGTTATAAAAAAACCGCAGCAAACAATTCCGAAGCAGCGTCCAAAACAGCGCCATAGGCTGTTTCGGTAATTCTCAATTGGTCCCAATCAACACTGTTTTGGTTGACTTAAAATTATTAATAAAAATTGATTGGAAAATCCTGATACAATCAGGATACAGGAAGCTGATAATGATTGGACAATTGAAGCTTATCTTTTAAACAGTAGACTGAAACTCTTTAGAAATTCGATTCGATCATAAAATCGGGATATATTTATCTTGTATTTAATTTATTTTTTTTAATTGTGTGAATGAGATATATATTGGTTTTTTCTTGTTATTTAATTAATTCGAATATTCGTTTTTAATTAAAATATTTTGTAATAAAAAATAAAATTAAGTTTTTTAAATTAATTTTAATTAAATAGGAAAACATTAGATATTTTATTTTTTTACAAAATATCACGTTTAAATATGCTTTTTTTAAAATCAGATATCTTGGAAAAACGTGGAAATTAATTTCAAATTTTGAATTAATTAAATAGAAAAATATTTAATCAAAATAAATTATTATTTTTTTAAAAATGTGGGACGATAAATAAAATAAATAAATACCTTTAATCACTACTTTAGCTGAAAACCTAAAGGAAAAACTGTGCATTTATTAAATTTTATTTGTTACACATTTAAACACGAAAAGATAGTTTGATAAATCAGAATCTTTGAAATTGTGTACACAGAAAGATATTTGATTCTTTCATATCGTGTGACTTTCGAAATTAATAAATTTATTTTAATTAAATAAATTTTTATAACCCTAAAAAATGTTTTAAAAATCTAAGTGGGAGAGAAAAATTGTTAACAGATAAATTTTGCGGTCTCCATCACCAGTTTGTAGGCGATGCAATTAAACCATGCGTGTCAGCAGTAAAGCCTTCCTCCCTATCGGACAGATTAATTGTGGTATCGCCAGTACAAACCTATTTTAGGAATAATTCTAAATAATTGTTAGTGTGGATCACTTCTCCATCTGAAGGGTTTTTTGCGAAGCGATTAATTTGGGATTAAGTAATGATTAATACTTAGCTGTATGTAATAGTATTCTCTCCATCTAAGTCACTGCTATTATATACTAGACTAAAGCAATGTTAGTTATTTAATTTTACTTGGAATTATCAGTTGCCTAGATAGTAAAATTAAAAAGAATTGACCTGTCTAGTCTTATGATGGATAGTAGACGTTCACCCATCGTGGCATACTATTCACTGGAATCTAGGCTGCTGGCGAATTAATTTTAAAATGGTAGAGGGAACCAAATTAAAAGAAATTTAAAGTTTTGCTCGTCATAATTAACAGTATTTTTAATTATGTGATTCTCAAGATTAAAATGACTTTCAACTCACTCGCTTTAATACTCAAAGAAAACAAACTTACGGGACTGAATTTTGTTGATTGAAAATGCAATTTGGATATAACTTTAACTACAAATGGTCTTCTTTCAATATTAGGAAATGTGTTTGTTTCTGAAAAAAGTTCTTCCTCTCGGCCAAAAGGTATGAAGAATAAAAAGATTCAGAAATAGGAAGACACAGTTTCCAGGGTAGTTAGTAGACCACGGACTGGTGTGAAAAAACCAAAAGGCAGATGTTTTCACTGCAAGCAGACCCGGCACTAGAAAAAGCTATATCCAGTATTTCTTAGAAGACAGAACAAATAAGGTAATTTCTGTTTACTGGTTGTGGAAACATGTGTAGTGGTGTTATCTACCGGTACCTAGTGTGTAGATACGGGAGCCACTAATCAGGCCAGCAATTCATTACAGGGGTTTCAGAAAATCTGACAACTTAGTGATTGGGAGATTTACTTGCATATGGGCAATAATACAAAGGTAACAGCAGTTGTAGTAGGAGATGTCTCTCTCAGTTTTGGTAGAAATACATTTTTAATATTGAGAGTTTGTCTTTATGTACCAGTTATTAGAAGGAACTTAGTTTCCGTTTCTGAATTGGCTAAAGACGAATATTTGGTTCATTTTAATAACTCCGTGATTATTAAGGATAATAAACAAGTTATCTATTCTGGTACATTAGTGGATGATCTTTATATTATTACTCTAATCTCTCCTAAATTACAACTGACTGAAACGAATAATATATCTATATTACCATATAAGAGAAAGTTTCCTTCTTTATTGAACCAAATATTTCTTTGGCACTTATGCTTGGGTCATATTAATCTAAAAAGGATAAACAGACTGGTAGCAGATAGACTTTTGAGTTCATTGAAAGTGGAGGCACTTACAGTCTGTGAATCTTGCTTAGAGAATAAGATGATCAAGAGGACCTTTTCGACCAAAGGCTATAGAACTAAATCGTTGGAGCTGGCTCATTCTAATGTGTGTGGTCTTAAGACAATCCGGCCTAGAGGTGGCTTGAGTACTTCGTCAGTTTCATTGATGACTACTCAAGGTATGAATACATTTACCTAATGCACCATAAGTCTGAATGTTTTGAGAAATTCAAAGAATTCAAGACGGAGGTGGAGAAGCGTCTGGATAAAAGTATCAAATCACTACGATCCAACCGTGGTGGAGAATACCTCTTTGGAGAGTTTAAGGACTACTTATCATCAGAGAGAATTGCATCCCAGTTGATTGCACCTGGGACTCCACAGTAGAATGTTAAAGTAGAAAGAAGGAATAAGACTCTTATGGAGATGGTAAGGTCAATAATGAGTTATTCAAATTTATCAGATTCGTTTTGGGGACTTGCTTTAGAAACAGCAGATTACATTCTGAACTTGGTACTTTCTAAGTCAATACCTTATACTCCCACAAAATTGTGGACCGGACGTAAACCTAGTCTGAAACACACTCGTATTTAGGGGTATTCAGCACATGTGCTGAAAGGGAACGCGGATAAGTTGAAACTGAGGACGGAAGTCTGTTTCTTTGTGGGATATCCCAAGGGAACGAAGGTTGATCTATTTTACAATTCTAACGATCAGAAGGTCATTGTTAGCACCAATGCCCGATTCTTGGAAGAAGATTATATTATGGATCACAGGCCCAATAGCAAAATTATTCTGGAAGAACTGAGAGAAAATACCAGGAGAACGAAAGAGGAACCACAAGTCACTGATATTCCATTATCTCGTCATAGTGGGAGAATTATCGGGACAGGTACAAATCAGGAACAGAGTGCTGATGCATAGGGTTCAAATTTTGCACAGCTTGTTACTGCTAGTACACAAACACAGGTAGTGCTTCATCGTAGTGGGAGAGTTGTTCATCAACCTGATCGATATATGTTCTTGGGAGAGTCGTATGATAAGATTCTGGCAGAACTGGATATCGAGCCTTGTAACTACAATGAAGCACTAAAAGACAAAGATTTAGATCTTTAGCAAAGAGCTATGAATTCAGAGATGAAATTTATATATTCCAATTAGGTCTAGGAACTTGAAGAACCACTTAAAGGGACACAACCCATTGGATGTAAGTGGATCTACAAGAAGAAGAGAGGAGCAGACAGAAAGGTTAAAACCTTTAATGATAGCTTTCTTTAACAGATCGATTATGAGAAAATTTTTTCACCGGTAGCCATGCTTAAATCTATCTGGATTCTCTTATCCATTGCTACACATTTCGATTACGAAATTTGGCAAATAGACGTCAAGACAGCTTTCCTAAATGGAAGTCTTGACGAGTGTATCTATATGATACAACTAGACGGATTCATTACAAAGGGCCAAGAGCACATGTTGTGCAAGTTTAAGAGATCCATTTATAGACTTAAGCAGGTATCGAGGTCTTGGAACACTCGGTTTGATTAAGCTATAAAGTCTTATGATTTTGATCAAAGTCCAGATGAGTCATGTGTGTATAAGAAGTATGGCAGAAGCGTGGTGATCTTCCTAGTACTTTATGTAGATGATATCTTGCTCATCGAAAATAATGTGGGGGCATTATCTACGGTTAAAGTATGGTTATC